>JAVLVB010000002.1:6538797-6573020 GCA_032876305.1 Orestias chungarensis
GGGGGGGGGGGGGGGGGGGGCTTCTTCAAATGTACTTTATAGTAGCACTTAGGTCAATGAGAACAAAGTAAAATATATAGTTATTATTGAAAAAGAAAACTATTGGTTCAAATCTGACTACCTACACAATCTTTAAAACAATTACATAAATACATAGCTTTAAATCTTTAAGGGTAATATTTTACACATTTCACAATAAATAATAATATATTATCCAGATGTGGAACAGGATGAGATCCTCTAAGCTAAACATTAACCAATGTCACATCTAGCAGGTATCCGTTAGCATGTTGCTAAAACAACGACCTTTAAAAGTCACTTCAGTCTCTGTTGGTTACTCGGAAACGGGGTTTTAATTGCGTTTGTTTACTTCACCTTAACAGGTGACCTTCAGTCCTTGCTCAAATATGTTTTTACCTTGATAAGCGGTGATACTGCGACTGGAGGCGCCATTCTTAGACAAGAACAGACCTGGACTTCCTGTCAGACCGGAAATAGCTTTTCAAAGTAAGACAAAGGGAAACTTAAAAAAAACAAAAAAACATCCTGTTTTCAATTTTGAAATATTACAGGTGAATACCAACCTATGAACGGAGACGACTAAATATATTCACATATACAGTACCAAACCTGCAGTAGAGTCAGATGTTTGAATAAACCAATGCAATTAAAATAATATGTTGCTTCTTTTTTATTTTTTTATTTTTTTATTATATACATTACACATGTATTAGATGTATTAGATCTGTAACGTTTTCCTGAGTGTATCCTGTTAGACAGTTGATCAGATGATCCGATGAAATCATGCTCTTTTGACTTCTCTGCCGTCTGCATAAAACCTTTGTGCAGTGTGTATTTTTCTTATTGTTATTTTTTACTTAGTTTAGTTGTCTTGTGTTTTTACTGTCATGACATAGTTATAGTTACGCCAGATATGCTACAAATAGTACGCAAATAATTCTTAAAAAGTTATTTTATCTGTATGCATGAAAGGAAATTGAATTAATGCAATTAGACCATATTTTAAACATTATTATGTAGTGTGAAAAATGTGTAGAGTGTGTAAACTAAAAAACTAAATACAAAGTAGACATCACAACTTCGACCCAAGTAAAATTGTAGAAAGGGTTGTAGGTCTCTGTTCTGCCACTAGATGACAGTTAGATCAGATTAAATGAAAGATATGAAACCTTGACAGACAGCAGCTATTATAACAAGGGCTAAACAATGACACTTCTTCTCATGATCTTATAAAGTATAATTAAATCCTATATTACAATTTGTCATCATCATAAACAGGAATAACACAGTCGAACCAAGGGATTCATTTGTTTGATAAACAAAGTGCTATTTATTTAGTTGTGCTAAATAAAAGGAGAACATGAAGGTGAGACGAAAACACATGTACAGGACATAAAAAGGTCATTTGGCACCAGAACGTAAAATTATTCTCGTGAGAAACTGCATTTCCAGGTAGGTTTACAGGTAGCAACAATGACAAACTGCACAATAATATGTCACATCTCTGAAATAAAAATAAAAATAAAATAAGCCAGAAATGCTTATTAATATCCTCATATACTGTTTCTGTTTCTACAATGAAGCAAAAATATGAAAACAAAATTCAGTACTGTAGAGTTTTAAATGACAATGAATAAAGAAAATATAAAGGAAAAGATAATATTAATAAATACTGTTGATCTAACTAATGTTTTGTACTTTACTTCACTTTAGCTTTTGTTTTTCTTTTTGTTTCTTTAGGTTGCAAATTGAATAAAGAAAGAAAATAAAACATGAGGTTGTTCAAATGATTTCAAGCTGGCCCTTCTTCCTATATGTGGTTTGGATATAATTTCTCTCTTCTATGTGTATTGATCAATTAGAACAGGTGGACTAAATGAGTATGAAGCTATCTTACAACATCTCCCAAAGTACCATCAGCGTACATAATAAATTATACATAAGGAAAGTGAACAATCTTAATTTACTTCGGCAAGTGGAAGATGTTTCTCAGTCGTTGTCATAAATGCAGTCTGAAATAAAAAAACAAAAATAAATGCATTATTACAGTATAGTTAATTGTCTAAGTGCGAAGAAACCAACAAACCAATCAGAACTAGATTTATTTACCATCTCCTCCAATGTCATCGTAGATTTCTCCATCACTGTAGGTAAAACATGTCAATTAGAGCAGGCAGTTTATGTTATTCTTGGTGTACGTGTGAATATTTGTAGTACTTACTCCACCACATAGCTGGTTGCAACATAACCAACTGTAAAATTGAGATATTTTAGTTTAGACAAATAGGATTTGATTGTAAAGTTAGATTAATGTTGATAAATAAGACGATTAATCGACAAAGATAAAACAAAACATGCTGGTCGAAATTCGGTCATCTAAACCAAACGATCACCATCAGAAATGACAAACGTTAGTTAAAATCAATCCAGGCACCACTAAGGTTCAAGCCTTTCTAAACTAAAAGACAATTCTACATAGCCAGTCTTTCATCATCGTGGATAGAGATTGCTTGGAGCTAAAAAGACTACCTGCTCTAAAATCTGCTAAGAATTTGCAGCTACCTCTACAGCTTGAAGCTGTAGAGCTTGCAGCTTAACTGCTACCCGGAGAAAATTGTGTATGCAGCTTATTTAGACAAATTTCTGCTGCTGTTATCTAGCACAATCTCACACATCAGGGGCAGCGTTATGCTGAAGGGTTGTTTTTGCCGCCAGTTGTACTGGTTGGTGAGTTGCACAACACGCATAAATTAGTAAAAATTGAAGACTTTTTTTTACTTTCTCTTGAATCCACTGAAGATTTAAACCTGGACATGATTGGGGTTTCGAACTATCGAGCAATACTCACGCTAGTGTTAGAAAAAGCAAAATTTCATAATTTGTAAAGATGTGTCTTAAATTATACTGATAATCTGTGGACTATGTTTAATCACAATGATGCACAACGATGAAGCCACACTTTCAAAAGTACCATAAAAAATAACATAAATAACATTTTAAAGCTATGGAATTAGTAGCATAGTTGCTTTGCAGCAAAAATGCCTTGGTTTCCAAACCCTGGGTTTGTCTTTCTGCATAGAGTTTTCATGTTCTCCTCATGCATGCACGTGTTCTCTCCTGGTACTCCAGCTTCCATCCACAATCAAAAAGCAAGACTGATTATTGTTCTTTTTTGTTCCTAGATATAAGTGTGTAAGTGTCAGTGTGTTTATTTGTCCTATGCGTCTCTTTTTGTCCTCTTGTGGACTGGCAAAATGTCCAGGGTTTTACTCTGCTTCTTGCCTAGTTAACACTGGAGATAGGGCAACTGCTCAGACACGTGGTAATAGAGGGGGGATGGACAGATGGATAAATGGGTGGTTGGATGGATGAATAGATCAATTTTATAAAGCCAGATCTATACCAAGACACCAATCAATTTAAATGTACTCCATCATTTATGTTGACGTTTAATGTTTTGCCAAAATTAACTCACAGCCTTGTTAACGGCAACAAGATGTGTTTTTAATGATTACACAACAAACATGAGGATGTTTGTTGTATAATCATTTAACCCCCCAAAAAAGGATGGTTAAATGGTTTAAAGGTACAATATCAATCACATTAATGAGTTTGTATTGCCTTTACAAACTTTCACTGGTATTGTGGACAATGTTCCCTCTAATTGTTTATGTGTCTGGGCATACACACAAGCTCTCTGAGTACACTGACGACCACTGTGAGCAACATCAGGTGTGCGCACTATGGCCACACACCAGTATTACACCTGTTATAAATCTGGGATCATAGAAAGTTACATGGCTTATTAAAAGAATCAGATTACAGCAGCAACTCCCATTAGTGTGCTTTTAATATAAGTGATTTGCCCCACTTAAAATGGTGCTTGAATCAAACGTTTAATGAATGTTCACCCCATTAATTTATTAAATGAGAGATAACAGCCACTTCCAGCTGTACACATATTTCAACACAAATGGGTCATGTTCGGTTTTGCCGCCCTTACATTCTAGATATCTCAAATTGTTTTATGACAAGAGGTTTTATCGTCTAATTATATTTTGATTAGACAAAATACCTATTTGAGATATCTCTAATTACATTCTGAATAGTCGAACTTACGTCAGATTTACCATTGAGTTGTATTGAGACTTCAATTCAAGATATCTACAATGAATTACTGACCATCTGAAATACACATTTCAGATATCTACAATTAAATTATGACTAGTCAAAAAGTAAATTCAAGATATCTCGATTTTAGTTTTAACTAGTCATAATTCTAATTAAAGATATCTCTAATGATTCCATAATTCAAGATATCTTAAATGTATTTTTGGATAGGAGAAATGTAGTTTTGACTAGTGGAAATTAAATTATAGATATCTTAAAAGCAAATAATGACTAAACAAAACTAAATTAGAGATATCTTGAATTATAATTTTGACTAGTCAAAATTGATTTTAAGATATCTCTAAAAGAATTAGAGATATCTTGAATTATTCAACTTTTCTATTTGAGATAAATTAAATTAACATTCGGACTAGTCAGAATGACATTACTGATATCTTGAATTAGCATTCTGTCTAGTCAAAACGTCACAGATTTACCTATAGCGTTGCCAGATTGGGCAGTTTACCGTGTGAAGAAAAACCCCAGTCCACAAGCATCCTTATTTAAAACACACTCACTTAAATTTTCACTTTATGGTACATGTTCACATTATTTATTGACTGTATCTAAGAATATCACATATTTTCAATTTAACTTAATATATTAAATAATACAATATATAATATACAATAACATACAATGAGTTAAATGTTATTGTTTACATCAGTCTATCTACATTGCCTGTAGGGATTTTTAATATCCAGCAGGTGTCAGTATTCAGTGACACAGTATTGACACAGTATCAATACAGTTTTGCTATGTGTCGAAACGCTTCATGACGCATCTACCCATCACTAGCCAACGTCATCTGCCAGGGCGTTTACCACATAGATGGTAGAGCCACAAATTATGCCAGTTTTAGCAGCAGGTGGATAAATTTAGCGGGAAGATGCCGAAGTCGGGAAAATATAAGAAGCAGACCACGGCACCTGCTCAAGTCAGTTAAACGTAACCCCGCCTGCCCCATATTACCATTGGGTAACATCAGAGCCGTTGGTGCATACGTTGATTTGATTGGTCGCCACGCACGTTAGCTGCTCCAGTCAGGTCGGAGAGCCGCCGAAGCATTAAGAAGGCGGGGCTTCTTAATGCTTGTTTGTCTGAGCTCAATGTATAGTAAACGTTGGATTTTATTTTATGCGCTGCATAGATTTTATTGTGCGCTGAGAATGTGCGATTGCGCAACCGCGCAGTTTATAGGGAACGTTGATTGTGGGTAAATACTCACACTTTCCCTCCTCGTTCCGACAAAGCAATTTGTCATCTTTAGCTTTGACAATGACATCCAGTTCCTCTCCGGCTTTCAACTGCAGGTCTTTCCCACCCCACTTCTTGTTGTTCAGTGGGGAGATTATGGTCACCTGGTTCAGTACCCGTATCTCTCCATCAAACTGAAACACAACAAAAGCAGCACTGTAAACTATAAAGTCTAACAGAACATTCAAGTGTCAAAAACAGTGTAAAAAAAACAACTGACTTTGAACTTTTTCCTGAATTCTTTTTCCTCCTTCTCAAACCTTTTCTGCTTCTTCTGGTCTATGTCATCAGCTTTGCCTTTTCCTTTCATACCTGGGAGGCTTCACAAGTAAACAAGTATATAGGGGTAATTAATCAATGACTGGAAATATAAACCTCGACCTAACTTCCTTTAAAAATATACAGTTTTACCTGCTGATGGGAGGAAGCGGAGGCGCAGTGACATTTTGAGCGTCAACATCATCGTATATCTCCTCATCAATTGGTGATCCAGGCCGATCTGTGCAACACAAGTAAAAAACAGCTTGATTGGTCGAACGTACAACAAAATTTTAAATGATCTAGAATGAAGGTAAAGGGAAATCTAAATGTATGAAATAATAATTAGCTTTAATATCGATTAGCATAGATAAGCAGAGACTTAAGCAGAGACTTAAGATAGGTCTACACCTACCACCTACCAATTTTACCTTCAAACAATAAAGAGAGATAAAACAAGACCTAATATTCATCTAACACAAGGATCTATAAGTAATCCAGCAGAAGCAGATGTAATACAGATACAAGAAGAATAGAGAACAGTGCTACTAATGAACTGAGCTTTACCTGAATTTCCAGGTGCAGAAAACTGGTCGGGTGCAGGTAGTCTGGGTCAGCAGAGGTCATACGATTGAAACAGTTCAAATGTCATAAATAAATAAATCATGTTCATGTTAACCAAAATAAAGCATCATGCATTCCTACTATAAACTGTTAGTTGGAGCTCATGTTAAAGAAGTTAATGCCTCAGTATGCCATGCTGTAATCAATCACATGCAAATTTTTCTTAATGATTCATACATTCACGGATAATAAAACATGCACACCTAAACATCACTGTTTGATTCAAGCAGTTAGAACTGCAACAATCAGACTCCAAGCTAAAACAGTATCAGACCAATGTGAAGCTGTTGATTCGATGCTGATCTGAGAAGGCGTGTTAATCTTCCAAGTCATTTTTACAGTTTTAAGGACAACAGTTGTGGCTGAAATATAATGAATTAACGAGAGCGGACAGAGGGTCTGTGATCAGTCTTACAACGGAGCGCATTTTACACTTTAGAGCTGGGAGAACGTCTGTTTCGGTCAAAGATCCGCAGGATACTGCGGTTTCTCGCCGGTGACGGCTGGTTTTCATGGGAACTGCAAAGCCAGCCAAGAATAAAACGATTGAAATGTCTTTTCATGGATTATTTCTGTCACTTTTCCTGAGTGTCTTCTTTTCTGCTCCCTGTTTGTCATTTATAAACAAATAAAGATGTTAAAATGTAATTTTTTTCGTTTAATTAAAAAGGAGAATTCCCACCTGACTTCCAGGTTTGGATCAACAACGTCATCGTATATTTCTCCATCTTCTCCTGGTGGTGGGGGTAGGACAACTATCAAAAACAAAGTAAAATGAGCCAGAATGTTTTATAGTATTAAAATGACCTCAAATGAAATGAAAAACATGTAAGTCTGTATGTAGAAATATCTATATTTTTAAGTACTGTATGACTTTACCTGCTGGTCCATTCACACCTCTGCAGAAAGAGAAAATGTGTGTATCTTATTACAAAATATTTATTTGGTTATTTTTATTTTTCATAGATTTATTTTAGCGAAAAACTACTTATAAAAATTTTGCATACATTTGTCTAAATGGAAGAACATTAACTTTCTGTTATAATTCATTTGGGGATAAATTAGACAAGGGAACACTATTTAAAAAACGTAAACATTGTGACACAATAACAATTCTGAATAATCAGTTAATGGTAGCAGTGTGTTGCATTTCTATGTGCGAAGAAGTTTTGGGAAGCTCAAAAATACAATGTGTAACTTTCTTATTACCCTTTGTCTGCCGAGACCACGTCAATGTCATCATAGATTTCAGGCTCATATGATGGCTGAGGACGATTCTTCAACGAGTGAAAGTCAATTTCCACCAAAGTTGTCTTGACATAGCCAACTGTAAATGAACAAACCAAAAAATAAATAAATAAAAAAATGCTTGTAATTTTAATTTATTTCCTATTAGTAAGGTTTTATTTGACATATTGACAGATAAAATAAGTAGGTTTAAAATTCATTTGTCTGATCTAAAGTCCTAACTTTAAAACTGGACTCTCAGTTATTATATACGGTTGATTTATGATGAGTTAGCAACTCAGTACCAACTAAAAAAATGCATATGTATGTTCGTTAATTGTTAAGAAAGTAAAATAGACGGCTAAAAAAATCCATCCATGTTCTATACACCCTTGTTCCTATTGGGGTCGGGGGGGTCTGCTGGCGCCTATCTCCAGCTTACAACTGGCGAGAGGCAGGGGTACACCCTGGACAGGTTGCCAGTCCATCGCAGGGCAAGACAGAGACATACAGGACAAACAACCACTCATACACACACTCACACCAAAGGACAATTTAGAGTTCCCAATCAGCCCAACATTCATGTTTTTGGACTGTGAGAGGACAACCAAAGTAGCGGGAGAGAACCCACGCATGCACAGGGAGAACCTGCAAACTCCTTGCAGAAAGACCCAAGGTGGAATTGAACGCTGAGCCTTCTTTCTGCATGGCAACAGGGCTACCCACTGCGCCACTGTGTAGCCCAGCTAAAAACCAAGATATTGTTTAACAGAGTATTAAAAAGGGTTTTTGAAGCATACTTGACCCATCTGCTGTCCGTGCCAACCACTTCCCCTCTGGGTTGCCCTGAACACGGACGATATCGAGCTGGTCTCCCTGCTTCAGAACCAGATCCGTCTTGCTGCCTTTGCAATCTGTACAAGCTTTTCCTTTCTGAATGACATCCAGGGCTCCAGTCAGCTAATAAGCAAAAGAACAGTAATATCAATAACCTTTCTGTTGTGGTGGATGTTTTTTTCTAACTTTTCACAGGTTCTGTTGTGTAATTCTACTTTAAACTTCTTCCTGGCTTCTTGCTCTTTCTTTTCACGCTCCTTCTGCTCCTTCTTTGCTGCCTCCTGTCGCCTCTTTTCCTCTTTATCTTCTTTCTTTTTGTCGGCTTCTTCCCTGTAGGTAAAACAAGCAAAAGAAATCTATTAAAGCGCAAAAAATAAATCTAAATATCGGTATGTATAATAAGTTAATATATTGAATCCAGTCCAGCCCAACTTAATAAAAACCCAACTTTTTAATGCATGTAAACCCCCAACATGGTGATAGTGATTGTAAACAATGTTTAAAAAAACAACAAGCATTGACAGGAACGTGGTTTTCTCTTTTCATTTGCTCACCATCGGTCATCCAGGTCTTCATACATTTCTTCATCTTCATCATCATTTTCCTCCTGGGCAAAGGACAAAGATACAAAAATAGTTTAAGTATTAGAAATTAATAACATAGATATTCTTTATGCATATTTTCTGTCTTTGATTTTTTTAAATTAGTTTATAGTTTACGATTCCAAAATTACAACAAAGAAACGTTTTGGAAAATGTGTGGTTTTCAAAATGTGTTTGAACCTTTAAGTTTTACACACAAATACACATTTTTAGAAGAAGGTCCATCTAAGCAGGAGTATTTTTTTTAAATATTAAAGTGTATGCTGGTTAATAAAGCACTTCAAACAAATTTGTGGGTGTGGTAAATCTTACACACCCAGTCCTAACATTATGACAAATTAATCTACAGATGGGACAACATTTCATAAGTTTGTGATTCATGTATTAGGAAGACTAATCTGTCTTTGCCTATTTGATAACCCAGTTGATCTAAAAAAAATACAATATCATAAAAAATGTATTTCAGTAATTCAATTCGAAAACTAAAAAGATTAATTACTTAAAGAGTGAGATTTCTCATGTTCTCATGTTTTAATTTCTGTCTTTAGATTAGAGTTAATAAAAATAAATGAGATACTCAGAAAATACTATTTTCATATGAAGCTTAAATATTGGATTTAATATTCAGACATATTATTTTATGAGCATATATTGATATCAATTATCAGTTACCGAAAATCTCACTATGGAGCAATGGCACACACTAAATAAACGGGCCGTTTAAACGAGTTCTGCATTCAGGGACAGTAATGGAAAGTTGAATGGAAAGAAAAACGCTAAAGCTAAAGACCAGAAAATAGGATAACTACAGCTTTAACTAGGTTAATTGACACAAGAGCTGACTTCCCAGCGCCAGGCATATTATTGGATTATTTAGTAAAAACAATGAAATGCTAGATAAAGTTGTTCAATACTGGGATACGTGAAAAAATTATAAAGTAATATACTTCATTGTCCATCCTTCATGAGCCACTACACAAAGCAGTATCAGCAACATTGACTAAAACTACTAAAGGTAGTTCTACTGTAAACACACTCCTAAACAAGGGACATTGTATATTAGAGAGAAAAGACAGTTACCCATTGGTTTAAAATAGATTCATAATTTCATTTAAAAAAGAAGATCCAAAAACCTGCAATAATTTTTTTGAGAATCAGTCCAGTGTAGGCAAAGTGTGAAGTTTCCTTTGACAGTGACAATTCAGGGATTGCTGTCTTCATAGTTTAATGGTAATGGAGTCATTGTGCTGTATTAGATACATTAACATCTTAGCTGAATCCCACACAGGATCTATTGAAAGAAAACATATTCATGAATGTTTGTCTCACCTTTGGCCTTTGACTTGGGTGGCC
Organism: Orestias chungarensis; assembly: GCA_032876305.1. NCBI lineage: Eukaryota > Metazoa > Chordata > Actinopteri > Cyprinodontiformes > Cyprinodontidae > Orestias > Orestias chungarensis. Next base: position 6,549,147 of record JAVLVB010000002.1, read on the forward strand.
TATAAAACAGAAAAATAAAATAAAATAAAATCAAAGGAGTAAATACATGGAAAGCCTTGCACATTTAAAATTAGTCTTGTTTGTCCATCAGGAGTGCTGCAAGAACACTTATTCAATGTTTTGTCATAGCATCAATTAAAATGAAGTAACTGGTGCAGATATCACATGCAAATAACTGACTGAGGTGTGAGGTTCAGCTGCGTTCTTTTTTGTTATATTTAATCTCACATCTAGCTGCACGGTAGCTGTAATAGTTCAAATCGTAATAAATACTGTATATTTTCCATTATTGAACTTACTGAACACAGGAAGAGGAGGTGGAGTCACATCTGCTGACTGGTTCCTGTGGAACACAGTTAGGATTTAGGTGCTGCTTATTGATCACATGATGTACAGTTTGGATCTTATTCACTATTTGTTTTTTTTCTGGACTTACATGGCTACGTGTCTTGCAGGCAGAACTGGGGGTAATGTCGGTGGGGCTTGAATCTGTGGTGCCTGGTTGGTCTGGCTACTGAGATTAGGTGCAATAGGAGTTGGTATTGTGGGTTTTTTAAAACCCGGACCTTATAAACACAGGGGGGAAAAAACACAGTGCCTATATTTACAAGTACATTATTCATAACTAATTGAAAGCAACCGATTGTGAAAGTTAACAAAAAAAGTTCTAAAGGACAATAAATTAAAACGAACATGATGTAAAAAGCTTTGGCTTCACCCTGGTTGCAAGTCCTTTGTAGCTGCTAACAGTTTTTTTTTTATTATCCTGAACTGTCTTAAATTTAGCTCAGCCTATTTTCCCCATCAAGTCTTATCATTTTTCCTGACACTGCTGAAGAAAGAAATCTCCCCTCTATGATGAAGCTATCATCATTGTGATGGTGTGTCTGTTTTTTTGCCTCACCATGTGTTTTCTGTTTGGTAATTTTGTAACTTTGTAATTTCTTCCTCCAAAAGTTTTTATTGTCCCTTACATGTTATTTGGCATAGGTTTCCTTCAGCTCACTCTTGTACGAGTAATTGTAAATATGCATTAAACAAAACCCTAACATCTGCTGCAGAAATATCATATACTACATTTGAAAATAATGCTTTATGAGCCTGTAAGCTTATAACAGCCACATATTTAGACAGGCTGGAACATATAAAGCATAGGACAGATACAACAGATGCTTTAGATCTTTGTAGAGCCCCAGTTTAACAACCATGGATAACAACAAACATACATGCATTCTTGTCATACTAAATCTGTTATTCTGTCATAGCTTTTTTTACTGGCTCAAGTGTTTCTGGTAAAATGTATCACAAAACAAATTCAATTTGGGTTTTGCAGCTAAAAAAACTGCTTGGATTGAAATTATCCACGCTTGCAGGAACCTACTTCCTCATGTCGGGAAACCAACTCAGCAGTCAAAGAGGGGGAGGAGAAAGGAGAAACTGGATGGGGAACTTGGCTGCGGCAAATTGAGGAAGTATGTTCCTGTAACTTCTGCCTGTTATCATAAGCCTTTGAACACTTTATTTAGAAAACACCAGCAAGGTTTCAAAAAACTATAAATAAATAATATAGGGCTCTGTAATAAACATAGTAGATTACTGTTAATAGAACAGATTTTCTATGACAATAATGTTCTTCCACCACTGGTTTGACAGATAATCCAAACTCTACTTTGTTGCAGACGGACTTACAAATGTCACTAAAACCACACAGAGCTGTGAAGCAAGTCCTGTTCACACTTTTGACATGAGCAAACCTTCACAATACTATTCTATACTTCTTGTAAAACACAGGAAACGTCCTTTAGATAAAAACAAAACAAAAAAAACAGTAACTCAAGAAAAGCACTTTCTACTTTTTCAGTTACGCATCATGCAAACATTTACCTTGCGTTTTTGTTTCCACTGACGAAAGGTTACGAGTTAGCTTCAAGATACAGTGTTCATTAAATGCTTTAACAGAAACAAGAAATATCTAGGATTACAAGTAAATTATGGGTAATTCTGTTTTTGGTGCTACTCGCAAGCCTCCATTGGCCTTCAGAAAGATACTTTTGAAAAATTCTCTTTTTGGCTGTTTGTCTTAGACATCAGTTTAAAACCCCATCCTAATTATGTAAATAAGCGTGTACTGAAAATAACCGAAGAGCTTATGAAACTAATATCTTCAATATAAACGTGGAACCATTACAAGTCATGCAATTTGTGCAAAATGCTGCCAACTTAAAGAAAACTTTGCATCATAATTTTTGTTTCTTGAAATCAAAAATTCTCTTCTTTTTTTTTTAGCTAATGATAAAAGATGATGAAATCCTACATGAGGGAAATCTTTCTACATTTTTTTTTTTTTTTATAAAAGTGTGAACCAACATGATCTGCACAATTCTTGTTAAGTGAGAAAAGTGCAAAGTGAAAATGGTTCAGAAAATTTTTTCTTATGGACAACTCTAAGCTGCTTTAGTCAATAACAAGACGGATAGATGGTTTAGTTGTACACAATTATTGGGTCTAAATTTCATAGTTTTAGACATCAGCTTTGATGTACAGTTATATAGATAATTAAGAGTAAAATATTTTGGTTGTAAGGTTTTAGACTTTGGACTTAAATCTATTACTTTCTTTGCAATGAACTGACAGCCTAACTCGAGTGTACTTCTTCTTTCAACTAATAACCTTCACCCAAACTGGTGGCTGATATCTTTTTAAAACCTTTATAAATAATGCATTTTTATTTTAATACAGAACATGAGAGTCTGATCTTACACCTCAAGAACTACAGTATTTTAAGAAACCTGTTAAATGTCCTTCTTGAGCTCAAAGTTACTACCAAGTTGTTGTTTTTAAGTGGTTCAGAGATCATTTTCTTCTCACAACTTACCATCTTCTGACGTGTCTGTGGCTCTTTTTTTAAAGTTCTCTAGGTCCACTTTGAGGGGCCGATTAGGTTTAGCAGGAGGGGGGCCCAGAGCTAAACTATTAGGGAGAGGGTTGCGCTTTAGGCCTGGAGGAAGGTCACCGTTAATGCCGTCAACCTGGGGAGGACCCGTCGATGGCTTCTTTAGGCTTGGCTTTTTGCCGGCATGGGGTTTTTGGGGAGGAATAGAGTTAATTGCGGGGAATACTGCTTTGTTGACCCCGACAATTTCCGTCTGCTCAGATGGGTCCTTCTCCTTATTGAACAAATTTTGAGCATTCTTGAAGTTGGTGGGGGGTTTAGGTGATGGCTTGTTCACAGTGTCTATCTTGGTGTCTGGCTGCTCCTCATTCTGCTGCCACATTTTTAGAACGCTGCTGGCTGGCTTTTGATTTAGATTAGGTGCCTTGGGTGTTGGTGAGATGGGGTTTGGCGCTGTACCCCCACCGCTGTCTTCTTTTATCCAGCTGGGCTTGGAGTTAAATGCTCCAGAGGGTTTTGGAAATACAGGTTTGGTGTCAGTGGAGTTGAGTGGAGGTTTGTTGGAAGAAGGTTTCTGTAAAGGCCCTTTAGCGTCAGCTGCCTGTGAAAAAGGGGGCTTTAAGGGGGTCTGCACTTTATTAAGAAATGGTGGTTTGTTTGTGGTGGCGTCATTCATGGAGTTGCCAAACCTGCTAGCCAAAGGCTTCATTTTGTTTGACTCGTGTGCATCTGAGTCACTTTTAGTGGATGGTGTGCTTTTTAGAAAAGATGGCTTGGGGGCAGAGTTTATTGCACTGCCCGAGAGGCTCTCCACAACAGGTTTCTTTTGTATGGCTGCGCCAGATGATAGCATGGGCTGCAAGGCGGCTTTGGGACGTACAATCGCAGTGGCGTCATCAATGCTTGCTCCACTTGCCTGGAAGCGAGCCATGATAGCTTTCACATCGGCCTTGTTTGCCTGAAAAGCAAATAAATCAGAACAAAGTATGGTTGGAATACAGCATTTCATTCATATTCATATTGAAAATATATAAAGTTTGTCTATTTATAAAAACAAAGTTTAAAAGATTGTATTAGGAGTTTCATAGACAAACATGAAAACTATTAGTAATTTATTTTGCAAATAAAAACCAGTACATTTGATTTCAATCCCCAGTGTAACTAACAGATAAGAGAAATCACATAAAGAGACTTATAAACATAGAATATGGATATTAATACGCCTCTATGTAATCCCCTCTTGTTTTGTTAGAAAACACCATATAACAATCATCATCACACACACCAAGATGTGAAACATAGCCAAGACGTCCACCAAACGCCATAAACACTTTATTTCTATAGGGCAACGTAATAGTGGAAGTATTATGCTATGGGGATGCATCTCTTTAGCAAGGAAATGAAAGCTTGTCACAGTTGCTTGCAAGATAGACGAAGATAAATGTGGGATAATACAGGAAGGAAGCCTATTAAAAGAAAGAAATGACAGAAGAAACACTACAACTACTCAGTGACCCCCAGAAGCCTGAGCCAAAACTGAAGTGTTTGGTCCGAAGCACAATCAAAGTTAAGACCTAAAACCTATTGAAAAACATGGACAGGATATGAGAAAATAAAATTACTAGATGCGCAAACATGTTACAGCTCTAATTTCAGCTAAAGGTGCTCCTGCAAATTCTTGTGTCTTGTATCACACATTTCTTATTGCTAAAATATAGTTAAAAGCAACGTGTCATTTCCTTTCCAACTTACAATAATGCACAACTAGATCAAATCCCCCCCAAAAAACTTCAGAAAATGTGGAAAACATCAAGAGGTGTTTGAAGGTTTTGTAAGGCACTGTAAGAACTGAATTACAATCGGACTGAATTTCGACTGGCAATAGAGGAGTTAAACTTCAGTCTAACATCAACTGACAAAAACAGAAACCAAAATTGCAGGTCAGAGAAAAAAGGGACATACTGTGAAGAAATACTGTGACAGATAAAATTTAAAAAAGGAACAGAAAGTTCCAAAAATGGAAAAAATCTCCCAATTCCCTCCCTATCTCACAATGAACTACTTTTTTAACTTGGGCTTTTGGCCTTTTTGATCTTGCTACGCATTCTCATAACCAGTTTTCTTCTTCACCAGATAAGTAGTTTTAGGCAGACCCATGGCTAAGTAGGTTCATGCTGGTTCATACCACAGCTTTGAACATCTAGCTCAAACATGTTTAAATGTTGGTAAAGAGAACAACCTCCTTGTAAATGGGCCATGAATAAGGTATGAATTTCTTGCAGTTTACGTGTTTATATGGTTAACCTTAAAAGGTGCCCTAGAGAACTGTGCCATCCCTGTCAACGTTTTACACATCAAAAGATCTTAGACCTGAGATTTAGAAGTTTTCAATCTATTTTTGCGGAAAAAAAAGTTATGGCTAAACTTTTTTTTGTATGGATTCCCTTTCATGTTTCTCGTCAAAACATTGACATATTCAGAAATATGCACAATATAAATAGAGATTCAAAACAACATATGACTTTAAAAAAAAAAAAATATTGCTTTAAAAATCAGGTTTATACTTTACAGTGCTTTGCAAAATAATTTCAGATCCCTTGACGTATTGCGTATGTTCTCAACCCGTAACCACAAGTGTTTTTATTTAGATTAGGTGTCAGCACAGGCACAAAGCAGAGTGTAAGCATGGCATGGAAGATTTTCTTTTCTCTTTTTCTTTTTTTATTAAACGTACAACCCAACCAAATGTTTACTATTTCATGTACTGAAATACTGTGTCAAGGCACTGTGGAAAACAGAAGACAACTAAACCCTGGCAGGTTGGTTATGACTTATAGAGGTTTATAACGCAAATACATCTCAAACCACAGTTTGTACCAAGTTTCTCAGCGTCTCATTGTCTAACACACTGGCATGAAGTTAATTTTTTTGTCTGTACACTAACGACGCTACTATAACCCTTAAGGTTTGTCCAATGAACAACAGGACATGTTTAATTAATAACTATAAGTTAACAGGTCCCCAGTCATTTGCCCAGTTGTGCTTCAATAGTGTTTACTGTGCAACTGGCTGAACAGCAGAAGCCGCACCTATTTTAATGAGACTGGAGACTGGAGCCAGGGTCACCTAACCAGGAAGTAGAGATAGGAGCCGGGAGATACAGAATGCACAGAGTGAACTCTCAGGGAAGTCACAGCAATGTGAACATTAGGTGGAATATCGTAATAAATGTACATCAACAATCTTTATCCATAGATTTTAATGTCTGAGATGGTTATATTTCAACAATCAATCTTTATTAAACCAGAAGCAAAGTTACAAAAATAGCTTTTGATCTGAAGGAAATGTATGTTTCCTCTTAATTTTTTTAATTCATTCTGAATAAATGAATGCTTCTAAATTTTATTGATAGAGCCATAATACAACACAAAATGGGAAAATAAAAGTTATCTTGTACACACCTTGAAATGTTAATTTTAATAAGAGTAAGAAAGTATTTGAAATATTATCTTATAAGTTATCTAGCAGCTCTTGTGTGGTGATATTATGCAATCACATCAAAAGAGGTAAAAATTTGTTGTGCCGTCTCTGAAGAATGCTATTGATACACATTTTGTCCATCCATGAATTCAGTAGTTGCAATAAAATCTGTCTAAAATGGAGCTTTATCAGGTGTAATTTTTTTCTTTTTCTTAATGTTCTACTAGTTTTACAGTTCCTTAACGTACTACAGCACAAAGCCTCCCATTTTACTCACATATATATTTATAGTTATACTACAAAGAGTAGAATGTGTTTAAACTATTAACAAACAGCAGCTATAATTGTTTTTAGACATAGTTTTAAATATAGATGCATTTTAATGATTCATGAATAGCTGTGGTCCTCAACATTCATGAATACTAGCTTTACTTGTAACGATCAAAATATCAATTTATTAATTTTAAATAAAAGCAGTTAAGTGACTATGTGTTTTGGGGTTTTGTTTCTTTGTTTTGTTTTAAAATTGTGCATATTTTGTTTTTTATTTGGTGCATGCTCGTTACCCAAAAATAAATATCACACCAGTGCTGGTGAATGTAGCTAAAGTATCAGGGTCGATATCATCTCTCTGTTTCTTTCTGCCAGTAACATCACTCATTATCAAAGGGTCTATGCACAAGGCAGGAGTTAAAATAAGGGGGTGAGGAAAAGAGAAATGTTTCCTTTTGTGAATTCTGTTTCTCTACTCTCAGATATCTATTAATTACTTAATTTATTCCGTGCCAGACTGTTGCACATGTTACTTCTCCAAAAATGTGTAAGATGCCGTCGCAATCTTGTAAAAATGTTACCCGCCTTGGGACATACTGGAAACCCCTTCCAGTATGCAATGGCAGTCACCAGTCAGGATTAATAAATAACAGAATATTGCACATACTATTTGATTGGTTAAAGAACTATGTGTGTTTAGTTTAGACTGGCATAGTATGATATGAGCAAAACTGCCCAGGCCACCAAAACAGTCATGGGGTGCTACAAGCTCTCAAAACGAACAACTGAAATGCCATTTGCAGCCTAAAGTGTTTCTTGAGCATCGGTGCCAAGTAATATAAAGACTTGTGTGAAAAAAAACATGAATTGCTTCAATATACCCAGGCTGAATTAATCTATACTGAAAGTTTTGGGGAAATCTGTTTGTAAAAAGAAAAAGAAAAAACAAGAGTGATCCATCCATCCATTTTCTGTACACCCTTGTCCCTATTGGGGTCGAGTGGGTCTGCTGGCGCCTATCTCCAGCTTACAATGGGCCAGAGGCAGGAGAACACCCTGGACAGGTCGCCAGTCCATCGCAGACAAGAGTGATCATTATTTTTCTTTTTTTTTTAATAATATGTCTTTTGGAAACGAAAATAGTCCGGGTGTAGATGGAGAAGATTGCATTAGAACTACATAGTTGTTAGGCAGTAAATAAATTTAGCAATCAAAAACAAGAACAATGCATCCTTAAACTGAAAACAAAACTACATATATGACTGGATATGAAGTTTTTGGCATAATGGCATAGATGAAAATGCTGTATCCGCTGTGGAAGCCCCAATTCAACAAAAATGTTTCTGACCTGTTGAAAAACTTTTTAAATCCTCTGTGTTGCACAAAGGAGATGGATGATATGTTTTTTTTAACTGATGAAAATTGCAGATTACTCTTCTAACAAACAACAAAACAAAAACAACAACAACCTTTTAGCTCTGACTAAATCCAAATATTTTAAGTTATCAACATAAATTGGAGCCCTGCACTGTGAGACATAATTAGACTCTAGTATTATGATTGAAATGATTTAGTGCTATTTAACAAAATGACCCTATATCAAAACATGCCAAGCTCCCTCGGAGGAGGAGAACAAAGAAATGTGTGGTCAAAGAGGAATTTGTACTCACCATGTTTGCAACAACAGTCCCAGGAAGTATAGTTCAGTTAAAGTCGGTGGACGACAGTGTTTGTTCGTTTTTTCTCTGTGAGGTTCTGTTGCTGTTAAAGAGAAACAAAACACGCCTAAGTGTGATACTGAGCAAAAAACACAGAGGAGCAAACTGTGTGATACTTTGTCACTCTTTTTTTTCAGTGGGTGGACGCAAAGTCTGGTCATAACATAAGCATTTGTCTACAACTGACAACTTCCTCTCCAAGTTGTAAATGTGTGCTTTGTTAGAATGTGGGTGTCACAAAGTCTCTGTTATCTTGGAGTTCTAATCTCATGTATTTGCCTATCTGTGGCAAACTCCCTGCAATTCCACCTCTGTGCTTTGTAACTGATGTGCACTCAGTCAATGATAAGTAAATAACCTAATAGCAAAACAAAAATAGAGCTCAGAAAACTTAAACATAACACATTAATAACACTGTATCCTTGGTAACCACATGAAATATTGCAGAAATTACGTAATAATTTGGTAATCAGTTATAGTTTAGTGAACAAAGTAGTTCTGCTTGTTCTTAGGTGTTGCATGACACAAACCTGATGTTTGTGATGTATTAAGATGTTTTGATCCTCCATAGTGAACTAGTGCAACAAAATTCATTAGAAAAGCTGCAACGGGCCTCCTTGTGGTGGCCGTAAGTAAGGTTAACTTTACAGAGACTTTACAGAGAAATGAAAATCAATAAAATACAGCAGCTGCCACAGCACTATTAAAGACTATTATTTTTCTTTTATTGCTGACAGAGTTCACACCAGTCTCTGATCATTAGTTTCTTTTTCGGCCCAAGCTAACATTAGCAATGTAGCAGAGCTGGTACAGGAAGCTGGAAAAGCAGTAGTTTTCTCCCATGAGCCATTGCTTTAGAAATAAATAACCATAACTTTATATCTACGTTTGCCCACCAATTACCAACTATGGTGAATGTTGTCCCAAGGCTAAACATTAATACATAGAGGAGCAAAGATTTACTTTGTAGTCAAGGTGATTTAACAAATATTATTCAAAGAGCACATTTGTAGTTGTTTTGTGTGGCAGGGTTCCTGCCACCCTCCTCAAAGTTGCTGAATGCCGGTTAAAGCGACACAGATGCCCTCGGGGCATGACAGAGGTGTCATTCAAGGCGCTGTAAGTCAACATATAATCACAGAAGTTATGAAACATTTTAAGTTGAAAAAGGTTGAAAAGTAGCTTAATGTTGTTTTAGGTTTATGTTTCAAATCCGTCACCAGCCAAAATTAGCTTTAATTTAAAATCTGTGTGGATATTTGATCAGTTCAGTTACTGGGATGGTCAGAATGATTGATAAATCCACCAATTATTTAGATGGATCTTTTGTCCCATCACCAGTTTTTGGAGCACCAGGATTTGCAAGATTTAAACAAATATATCTAGTTTTGTTGGCTTATGGTAATAAAGTTTTTTAGTGTGTGAATTCTCTGAGCCAAACATTTCTGGGTTTGAGCCAATTTATGGCTGTTAAAAAGGAAGTGCAACAGACCTAATTGTTCAATGTTGAATTCAATTATATTGTATATTTTTTATTTATATTTTTTACACGTGAGCTTTAAATATTGTTTAGCAGTTGACTATTGTTTTATAACCGTTTTTTTCAAGAAGGGGAAGTAAGAACCGGTATATTTGTAAGTTAATGATTAATTGACAGGTGGAATCATTTATAAGAATGGGAAAACATCCACAGTGAGGGAAAGGTGGTGAATCTGATACAATTACTACCCTTACGGATCAGCATAAAAAAAGGTATTTTCTAGACATTAATGTTCCAGATATGCTTAGAAATGCAACAATTGTGTGATTGAACTATTATGCAACTTTAGACCAGAGCAAATACAGCAGCAAAAATGTTTTTAATGGCAAAGAGATTGTTGACAGAGCTAAAAAAAATGTGAAAACTAAAGATTTGGTTGGTAGGTACTGAACCTAAAATATCTTTATTAAAAACAGCTTGCAACATTTCACAGTTCCTCATTCTTTGTGACAACTTTGGTATGTTGTGGTGAATTTAGATTTTTCTGTATTATGTCTTTTTGTGTATAGTAACATATACTTTTAGATTAGAACAGATGTTTGTCATGAGAATTTTCAGTAGCTTATAATTTTAGACCAGACATTGTTAAAGCAGGTTGTTATGTGCAAACTGTTGAAAAAAAAGCATCAGATGCAAGTTTATCTCGCAATAACTAAGAGTGACTTTTCTGTTTTGCCCACTCTCACGACTTCTTCTTTTGCATTTTTCACTTTTAATTGTGTATAATATTTTAAGCATGGAATTTAAATCTACATTTTAAAGTGGACTGTATTTTTTTTACTTTGTATTTTTTTCCTGATTTGTTTTAAACAAGATCAATTAATTATCTGTCTGTTTTATAGGCAAGGCAAGGCACGTTTATTTGCATAGCACATTTTCATGTACAAGACAATTCAAAGTGCTTCACACATGAAAAAAGAGCAGAAAATGAAATAATAAATAAAATCAACTTTAAATGTAAAAGAAATAAAATAAAATTGAAATTAATGTAAAATGATAATAATAATAATAATAATAATAATAATAATAATAATAATAATAATAATAATAATAATAATAATAATAATAGTAATAATAGTAATAATATTCTCAGTTGCTATATGCACAGTTAAATAAGGCTGTTTTCAGTCTGGATTTAAACAACGGCAGAATTGAAACCAGTCTCACCTCTTCAGGAAGACTGTTCCAGATTTTAGGAGCATAACACTGGAATGAAGCCTCCCCTTGTTTGGTCCTGACTCTGACTCAGCAGGAGGCCACTACCTGAGGTTCTCAGAGTCCGGGCTGGTTCATATGGCTGTAACATGTCAGATATGTACTTTGGGGCTAAACCATGTGTCACATTATGATCAATGACTTGAGCTGAGGTTGAATTGAGAGAATAAATATTTATTTTTGTGGAAGAATAATGAACATAAACGGAACAACGCGGAACGTAAAATAAACAGAGAACGGAAGCGGGACGCGGGACTACAAACGTAAACAAAGCGGAGAACTGAAGTGAGACGCGGGAACTACAAACGTAAATAAACACAACAATCAAAATAAACAAACCAGCTAAAGAACACGGGAAGGGGGAAATACACTAACAGACAAAATAAACACAATAGTAATCACGGGGGGGAGAAGCATGGGAAAACCGGAGACTACAGGAACTGAGACGCAGAAAGTAACCAACAGTGAACTACCGGACGGGACCATGGGAGATAACAAAATGAGAAGAGCCAGGACTCAGTGAGCAGGAGAGGTGTCTTACAGAAGATGTGAAGGAATCTACAGGAGACGCAGAGAGACGAGGAGGGAAATCAGCAGACGATCCAGCGGTGAGTGAGTGGATGGATGCACACACACACACACACACACACACAGGGAGAAAGAGAGAGGTAGAAAACAAAGACTCAACCATACTAGAAAATAACCTAAACAAAGCAATAACTAAATATAAATAATGAAAACAACAACAAACTGAACCAAACCAAAACACGGATCATGACACCATGAAGAGACTTGTACACAAGCAAGGCTGTTTTAAAGTATATGCTTTGAGTGACAGGAAGCCAGTGCAGAGAATTTAGCACTGGACTGATGTGGTCATATTTCCTGGTTTTGGTCAGAACTCGAGCAGCAGCATTCTGGATGTTCTGAAGCTGTCTTAAGACCTGTTTAGAAAAGCCCAGTGAGCAGGCCGTTACAGTAGTCTAACCTGCTAGAGGTAAAAGCATGGATAAATCTTTCTAGGTCTGGTTTAGAGACTATTCCTCTGATTCTGGCAATGTTTTTAAGATTGTAAAAGGCTGTTGATGTTGCTGATTTAATGTGGCTGTTGAAGTTCAGGTCAAAATCCAGTATTACCAAAAGATTTTTGACCTGATGTTTAGGTTCCAGAGAGAGCGTTAGAAGGTAACTGATGACACTTTCTCTTTGTTTCTGTGGGCCACAAACAAAGATTTCAGTTTCGTCTGAGTTTAACTGGAGGAAGTTGTTCTGCATCCACAGACTGATCTGGTCAATGCAGTGACACAATAAATCAACAGGCCCATGTTCTCCTGCTGTCAACGACAGGTAGATCTGAGTGTCATCAGCATAGTTGTGGTAGGACACATCATGGCTGCGTATTAGCTTTGCCTGCATCTGAGTTCAGACGGAGGTTGTTTGTCACCTTGATCAGAGCTGACTCAGTGCTATGTTGGGGCCTAAAGCCTGACTGGAAAGCATCAAACACATTGTTAGACAGGAGAAAGTCACTCAGATGTTGGTATACAACTTTTTCCAGCACTTTTCCTAAGAATGTCAGGTTTGATATGGGCCGGTAGTTGTTCAGTACTGTGGCATCCAGAATGCTCTTCTTTAGAAGAGGCTTAATGACAGCAGTTTTCAATGTCTTTGGGAAAATTCCAGTCTGAAGTGAGATATTGAATAATTGAGCGAGTTGTGGAAGCAAACTGCTCAGCACAGACTTCAGGAATCTAGTGGGTGACTCATCCAGGCAGCAAGTAGATGGACTCAGGCTGCAGATGATCTCTTCAACTGTTTTATTGGAGACAGATGTGAACTGTGTCAGCTCTATATGTCTTTGTCTGTTGTGGAAATAATTGCATTTTTAATACCTTGAACTTTGTCATTAAAGAATACTGAAAACTCCTGACATTTGGATGTAGAAATCAGTTCCAAGGGGATCGAGACTGGAAGGTTTGTTAATCTGCTTACTGTAGCAAACAGGACACGAGAGTTGTTTCTGCAGTTTTTGATGATTTCTGAAAAATAGCTCTCTGTTGTTCTACGCAAAGTCTGGTTGAACACACACAACTTTTCTTTATAGATTTCAAAATTAACCTGGAGCTTTGACCTACGGCATTTCTGTTCGGCTCTCCGGCACTCCCTTTTCTGTGCCCGGATCGAGACCTCTTTTCTCCATGGTGCCTTTTGTGTACTTTTAACCATTTTAACCTTGACAGGAGCAATGGCATCCATAACTTTCAAGACACTTGACATGTAAGAGTTCAACATATCATCAACATTAGAATACAGACCATTTTCAAACCTAATCATTTTCAAAAACTGAATCCCTGTGTTGTCATCGATAAGTCTTCCTTGAGTACCTGTAGGGCCAGCTGTTGGCTTGGGTGTAACAGAAAGGTCAAAGAAAACACAAAAATGATCAGACAAAGCGACATCCACAACACCCACATTTAAAATAACAACACCCTTTGAGATAAGCACATCTAGAGTTTGCCCTCTGTTGTGTGTAGGCTTGTTCTCATGCCGAGTTAGACCAAACATCTCAAGGACAGCAGTGAGTTCTTTACATTGTTTACCTTGGGCTGCAACCATTTGCACATTCAGGTCCCCTGTTATGACCAGACAGTCAACATTAGTGCATACAATTGGAAGTAGTTCAGTAAAATCATCAATAAAACAGTTCCTCTGAGGTTTGTAGATGGTAATACAAACAATGGAAGATTGTTTTGTATCCATTTTGAATGATACGTACTCAAATGATGAAAAAAAACCAAATGCTAATTTATGGATGGGTATATTGTCCCTGAATATGGCAAAGCCTCCCCTACCCCTCTGGTTTTGACTAGACTGTATCAGCTGTGTTTTTATCAAGCCATGTCTCGGTTAAAAACATAAAATCAAGGTTATACGATGAAATCAAATAATTAAACAGAAAGGTTTTCCCTGCCAAAGATCTGACATTTAGTACAGCGAGTTTCAGTGTGTTACTGTTGTTTGCTGACTGTGGCTGACGAGTAGTGAACACAAGATTTGAGATGCCTACAGACTGTTTTGGACTGTTTTGATGGTTTACTAATCGTTTTCTGTTACGTATTACTACAGGGATGAAGAAAGGTACTTCCACATCGGGCTCCGGCTTATCCTGGAATGAGCCATGGTTACATGCAGTACTGCTGCCTGGACCCGATGCATATCATATCATTCTCTCTGGGCTGCGTCTCTGTACACTGGAGATGGAGTTGACATAAGGACTTTGCGGTGGGGGAGGAGAAGGGGGAAAGTTGACGGAATGGGAGAGGACTGGGGCATGGGGTCATCCTGGTGGCAACAGTAACCAGCTCCTTTATGTGTTCTGTAAAATCCAGTAAAAATTGTGCTGTGTCACATATCATACGTGTATTGAAATGCCATTTTACTTACGAAGAGTAAAATGAGTAAAAACCCAGAAGTACTGATTTTGAAATAGTTGCATTTCGCAAACATCATTATTTGGAACGCGACACTCTTTGGCGTTCCTGTAATGGCGGAAACATTTCTGAATTGCTGTCCGAGTACACCTGTCTTTATCTCCAGCATTTTCTCCAGTGTCATCATCTTCGCTATCCTGTCCTCCATCATCATCAACACATAGACCTCTTTGTTCCTTGTCAACTTCAGGTCATCACTCATCACCCTTAGAGGATCACTCATCAGTGTACCGTTATGCTCTCCACAGTTTTTCAATTTCTCTATCCCCCATTTTCAGGGTCCCTTCTCATCCAACACTGCTTTTATAAGAAGCATTACATTGTCACCTTTATCCGTCATCATCATTCTCATCCTCTTTTAACTTGACAGAGCTCTGTCCATACCTCTATTTTATTTACATAAGGCTGATTCTATGTAATTCATATTGGAGTTGATTGAAATTGTCCTTTGTACTATATTAGTGAAAACTGGGTTAAGTAATTTTTGAATAGCGTAGCTCTTTGAAATAAGCAAGGAACTTTGAGCTTTTTCTGAAACTACCATCAAAGATTACTTTCAGAATAAAGTAGGATAGTGCCTAAAACACTGAACCCAGTTTGCATTTGAAACCACATTTATGCTTTAACTTATTAGCATTCCTTGTCTGATGGAGGAGAAAACAACCTTTGTGAAATTAAACTCAACTCAACATCTCACTGTGTGGTTTTTTGCTGCCTGGATTCACAAGGCTGCAAAAGTCTGTTTATGAGTCTCTAAGGAGGCCAAATCCCAGGTGCCTGCCACAGATTTCCCCCTGAACTTTAGTAGCCTTTGAGCAGACATTCACAGGTTGTTGCCAGACTGAAAAGATGTCTCAACGCACCCTACTCACCTAAATCACTATCAAAGGTAGTACAACTGGAAAGACTTCAACATTTTTTTTCATAGTCATTGTGGTTACTTCATCTACTCTTAGCGGATCTGTTTGTTCACTCTGTTACTTCTTTTTTTGCTTTAGTTCCTCCACTTTTACTTTTCTTACACAAGTTTTACCTGAGCATTTTGTTTTACTTTAGGTCAAATCAAAACACACATTTCTAAACACCATATTTGGTTATCATGTTTTTCACAAGATTTATCTAGAAAGCAATCAAAATGTTCAGACATATACTAACAAGGCCTAACTTATGTGAGTTACATTTATAGCATTAAATTATGTCATCACGACCACATTATTTGAATTTGCTTTAAACAATGAATGCATTCAAGAAAAGTTGTACAGAAGTGTTGCCAAAAATCACAATTCACACCTTGTACTTGAGTGAATCCTGTTTTCTCAGCTGCATAAACTAAAGAAAAAAAAGTAAAAATATCAAATCCAAATGGTGGTTATGCGTCTTTTTTTGATTTCTTTTGTCCTGAAACACATATATATTCATCTGATACATCTAAGCATTTTTTGTTGCGGTTTCCGTTACAGTCTGTTACGATCCTATATGATGCTATTAAAGGATTTTGTACTACTTTCTTTGGAATTGAAGTTACTATATTATTGTTGCCTTGATTATTCTAATCTTTTATCTTTTTTTTGTGTCACAAGCATTTTGTCGATAAATAGGAGTCTACGTTGCGCAGTTGTTCTTTTGTTCATTATATAGCCATCAAATAATTATTTTTCATCGTATTCTGTTTGGGTTACACGTTTTGTTTTTCATGGGTCCTGAAGATGTTTGTTTGTGCTTATAAGTTCTATTAGATCCCATTAGACCTCTGATTATTCATAGAAGTGTTTTCGATCAGCTCCATCTTCATCATATCCAGGATAGTGTCCTGCCTCACTGGTTTCTCTCCCTACATCCTCTTGGCACTGGATCCCGACGCTCCTCTGGAGGCTTGCCTCCTGCATACGAAGCTCCATTGAGTCCACCAGGTCGTAGATGCTGTCCAGGGACCACATAGGTGATAAGAACACCGCCTTGACATCGCCATCCTTCCCCACAACCAGCACGCTGAAGTAATCTTTACTGATTTTCAGCTGCTCTCTCAGGTTGTTGACCACATCACGAGGTAAAGGCTCCACCTCACTCTGACTGCGACCTGGAGGAAAAATTAAGGAGTGAATGCCTAAACTAGTGATAATTATAATAAATTATACAACAGTTAGTTCCGACCAAGTATAATGATTGGATGAGAGAATTTCCATGAGTGGTGATATTCACTGATAACAGCACTGGGACTATTCACAGGTGTATCACTCCGCTACAACAGTATTTTAACAGTTAATATGAAATGATACAAAGTAGCTTGTGCGGAGAAAGTGTTACCGTTCGTTGCATGGTAACAGCCTTGTCGAGTAACTATTTGTGTTGGCGGAGCCAACAGATCACCAAATAAACAAATAAATCACAATCTTTTGTGGTGTAATATTGCTAACTAATAAAATGTGTTAGTAGAACTGTTGTATAAAAGCAACATCACACTCGAGGTTGTGCTATATCGTGAATATCGGCACGTATGATTGTCTGCGGCACTCGGCCTGCGGCCTCGTGCCTACGACCGAATCACACCAGTGCCCATATTCACCGATATAGCACTCACTCTCGTGTGATATTTCTTTAATAAACAACTGAGAACTTCTTGATACCATTGAATTAAACAAAAAAAACTTTTGCTGTAGCCAACCAAAACTAGAAAGTTTTACCATTTATTGGATATAGCTCAACACTTCCTGAAGCTTTTTGCCCATTTCCAGTCAACTTTAACAGGGCAAAGTGACGGATACCTGTAAAAAGACAAAATTGTAAATGTGCTTTAGCACTGAATAGAGGAAAAACACTGATGCTATCCATCCATCCATCCAATATTTTTTTTAATTAAATTAAATTCTGTTTATTTGTATAGCACCAATTCAAAACAAATGTCATTTTAAGGCACTTTAGCATAGAATTGATTTCAATCATTTCATCCTATGTAGAATTACCCAAGTGAGTTTAGTATCAACATTAGCTTAAAAGGTTTTCTATTTAAGAAAACCAAGCACATTGCATTGAATCATTGATTTGAAGCATTCACTCCTCTTGTGTTGTGTTGTTGACCTTGCAGCAATCGCTCCTATTGAGCATGCATGTTGTGACAGTGGAAAGGAAAAACTCCCCTTTAACAGGGAGAAACATCCACTAGATCCACATCCATTATGAGTGGCCATCTGCCACGACCAAATGGGGATTTGAAAAGACAAAAACAAACATTGTAACAGATGTAGGAGTATCTTCCATTTTTATATAAATACAACGCAAAAGCTTGTATAACTTGGAAATCAAATGACAATGTTTAAAACTCTGTACATGGGAGAAGCTGGGTGTGCAAATGTTTCTGCATTCTGTATTAAAGTTTTATTTATCATCCTTGTAGATCATACAGTATATACATAAAAAAGCAACCACAAATCCCCAACAGTGCAACAAAATTCAACAAAATACAACAAAGTGAAATTTACCCAGATGACACTCCTGGCCACTGAGAGCAGGAATTTGATGCTGGAATGAGTAATCATCTTCTGAGGGAGCAGAGATCACAAGCAGCCTCCGCTTGGACATAAACCTGTAAAAAAAAGTCTATATTTAAACAACACCATAAATATATGTATACATATATTTTTTTTCCAAAGACTATGAAAGTAGTTTGCATTGTCTCTCTGTGTGGGTTCCACAGTCCAAAACTGTGACTGTCAGGCTGATTAGCCACTCTAAATAGTGAGTGTGTGTTTAATAAATGCAAGATTTGAATAAATCTCTTACCCGAGGCGCCATAAGGATAAGCAGGTTGGAAAATAGATGGATGGATGGATGGATGGAAAATCTTTGCAATCTATTTAAAGCTTGTTCTAAAATTAATTTCTAAAGACTCTGCAGATGCTGCTTTTGCATGCCTGAATAAATCTACCTGAGCAGTGAGTTCTCAACCACAGGTTCCTCCATGTCTTGGGAGCACTTAGCAGGGCTTCTCCTTTCCTTTTCTATCTCCGAGTACCTGGAGGGAAAGTTGTCAATGTATTCGAACAGAGCTGGGCTTGATGGAGGAGCCTCATATACTCTCTGAAGCAAAGATGTGAAAAAAAAGATAAGATAACAAACAGAAATTGCTGTTTAGTGCATTTGGATATAACAATTTCCCTTTTATGTTGATGTTGCTTAATAATAAAATGAAATGAAACAAAATAATATGAATTTAAACAAAAAAAACAACTAAAATGTTAATAGATATTTTTATGCACAAAACATTTTAAATGTCTATCTAGTTTAAAGATTGTCCTGCAAACTACACAAACGCAAATATTGCAAAAGAAGACATGGCTGTCAAGCAGGAAACTGTCCAGCTGAAGAAGCTTGGGTGAGACATTCTCCTACTTTGGGCTTGATATCGTAATCTGTTACAGTCATCGAGAAGAGGTCAGGGGAGGAAAGGCCAAACTCTGCTCTTAACAGAGGGATCAGACGAGAGTCAAGTAGTTTCTCCATTTGACCCGTGAGCGGACGCTCAGACTCTGAAACAAACGTTTCACAGAAAAGCATCAAGGATCATTTTAGAGTGTTTAGATAAATTTAAACTTTGCATAGTACTTCCAGAGATCTTTAATTAAGATTTTTTGAATACAGGTTACAAGAATGAAATTAAACATATACTACAAACATAGTAAATATTTGACTGGTGAATTTATTAATTAATTTGTCCTTTTTTAAGAACTTTTAAAGCTAATCAATAGCTAAAAATCTAGCACAGACTTTCAAGACTTAGCTTTATGCATACTGTCATATTAAAAGAATTTATAAAAAAATCCCAAGGGTCATCTAATTTTGGTGCAAAGTACATTGTAAAGATTCTCGCATCTCTCATGGTGAAACTAGCCTTGTAAAAACATGTGCTAAAAGGCCACTGACAAAATAACTTATTCCTTAAAAAATGTCAAAATTTGACAGGGTTTTCCACATAGAGAACGCTAATTCTGGCATATTTACATTGACGTTTTGACGTTTGACTAATATGCATTGTCCTAATTTTATAAATAAATGAAATCCTAAACATACCACCAGTACATGGGGTAATTGTTTCACACATGAAAATAATAAATAATAATCTAAATATAATATTCAGGTTTAACTTGACCTGATTAAGTTATTTTAACTTTTAGTTTTAGTTTAGTTTCTTTTTGTGTATCATCTTCAAAGGTGGACCCAATGCCAAAAAAACACATTTCAAAAAGTTTTATGTGTGTGCATTTCCGCAAATAGAATACAAAAGTGATATATCCCAAACTGTGCTTTAAATATTTAGCATTTGAAATTTAATCGAGAGGAGTTCCTTGCAAAACCGAGAAAGGTCTTTGGTGTATGGCCATGTTTTCCATGAGTTCATAAACTGTTACCAACACAGGGAATCCACTGTGTGTTGAGTCCATATGCAAATAATACTAAACCCCTTCGAAGCACATTTGTCACATAAGGTTTGATCCGAGCACCTGTTGCTAGCCTTAACCCTCACAAATCAGACATGTGAGTGAAAACAAAGTAATAATTTTGCATATTTCCAAAGAACTTGAGATAAACTCAACTGAGGACCAAATGTTACAAATATTCTTGCAATACAAGTTTCCTACCGAGCTGCTGGTGCTGCACAGAAATCGCAGCGTCACTTCCTTCTCCTACAATGTTCGCCACAGTTATCTTCCGGATTGCGAGCTCACATTGTTGCTTCTTGTTCTCATCAGTCTGCTGAATGTACAGACTTGTGTCTCTGCTGGGCGTCGAGATCAACTTAAACAAAAGCGGGAATGTTTTTTTTGTTGTTGTTTGTTTGGTTTTTGGCAAAGGATTAGAATGAAGGCACAAAACAGTCTGTGCAAGTTAAACAGGGTTCAGTTCTTACCATCAACCTTCTAGATCCTTTAATTCTGTCCAAAAACATTCTCAGAGCTGTTTTATCTTCTTCAGTAACTTCTCTGTTTGCTTTTTTCCCTCTTCCTTTTCTTTCCTTTCCTTTCTTCCCTTTTCCCTTTTTCTTTGTGCTCTCTTTATTCTCTGTTTCAGCCTCTGTGTTTGGTTCTTTTTCATTTTTTGTATTTTGCCTTCCTTCTCTCTCCTTTCCTTTGTCTGTAGTGGAGGGAGGCCTGTAACACAATAGACAAGTTTTATCAAACACATGAGCATACAGCATTTTTTATTTTATTTTATTTAACAGACATTACCTGTCCTTCTCCTGTTCATCAATTCTGGAAACAGAACCTGTTCCACTGGACACTTTGGAGGTTTCCCAGCCATTACTTTTTGGTGCTTTTCCTCTTGCAGAAACAACGGGCTTCTTATGAATCACAAACCTTGACTCACCATTTAGTATTCCCTGGATTATTCGTACTAGTGCAGTATTGTTCTTTATAGGTTGCCTTTGTGGAGCCATGACTGACGTCCTGTTTAAAGCCCTCTGAGGAGGCAGCACCACCTTCTTCATTATCTTTTTTCTTTTCACTACAACCTTCTTTTTTTTGATTTTACACCTAAAACAAAATGACAGATAGAAGAATAAAATCAGGAATACTGTGACAAATGACTAAACTATTGATTAATAACATTTTGCTAAAGCTAATAAAATTAATAATTAAAAAAGTGGTACAAAGCAATATAGGATGCATACATTAATTAATCAGTCATATGTTATCATTAGAAATAAATATACTCATGATTATTTAATTGTTAACTTTTCAGTATGTGTTAATGTAACTAATGCTTTCAATTAGTCAATAACCTATGAGAATCTTAACTAAATAAATAAATCTAAAAATCATAAATTTGAAAAATATTTAAATTGAGATTTCACATGGTTTACAGTAGAATAAGTCAATAGTAATTACTGAAATGCTGTACCATTAGAGATAAATCAGACAATAAGTAAATAAATACATAAATAAATGTAAAAACCATGTGTGACATGAAAAGTCACATGTATACATTTGGATTAGGCGAGAAAAAACTGTGATTGCAATGCTCTGACATCGGGTTTTAAATATTTCCATATGTGATACACATTTATGTTACGTGTAAGAAATATGTGATGACACAAAAACGTACTTTGATCCTTTTCCTGTCATCTTTTCCAATTTCCTCACTGGAAACTGATCAATAATCTCCAGAATCGCCTCAATACGGACAGGATAAGGAAAACGTTCGCTGACCTGGAGGTTCTTCCTCATGACCAGCATTGTAAAAGTTTGGTCCTAAAATAAGTGACATTAATCTTATCATGCTAAAGCCAAGTGAAGCTAATGACGAAATACAACTGTGCATAGAAGGTCTGCTTGCAGAAAGGTTTACCTGGCTGGAAAGCTCCAGGTAATGAAGTAGTTTGGTAACTGTGTCAGGGTCTAGGTTCTCCACTGTTGCAATGCCTTGAACAGTTGTTTTATGGATGCGACCTTCCATCATGGCATTCTGGATGATAGTTATGATGAAAGTGTCTCTTTCTGCTAAATGGCAGTTCAGACTTTTCTGTGAAACGACAGAAGAGCAAAAAAAAAAAGAAAAAGAAAAAAGCTTAATGTCAGAGAAAGTCGTTTGTAATCGGTTTAAACCATGTCTGATCTTTTATACTTCAAGTTCAAAGAAGGAGACAGAAAGTGGTGTGGATCAGTAGTTCTTGGCTGCACATGTGCAGTACATTACATAAGTAAAGCAGATGTTTCAGACCATTTTAAAAACAAAAATCTATGATGATTTATATATTTTCATAGCATTCACGATTCGTACGACTGTTTAATCTCAATCATGTTGAACATATTGTAATCGTGGTAAATTAATTCCAGTTTAATGTATTTGACCTGGTCACGAAGCATAAATCCAAAGAATATTCACGTCTTGTTGGTTTCAGGATCTATGATTTGAATTGTTTTTGTTGTAAAGTGCCTTGAGAGGACATCTGTTGTAAATTAGAGCTTTATAAATAAACTGATTCTTGATTCTTCTTGATTCAGCACATTCCCAGATCAAAGTTCCACGTTATTGAAAATAACACCAGTTAAGTAATCATCGGCAAATCCCGTTTCACCGTCATCACCATCAGGTTTTTTTTTCCACAAATACTTTTCACTACTCTTTTATTTTGAGGAAATTAGATTAACGAAAAAGTATCAAAAAAAAGAACAGTTTTCGCTGTTTGTGCTCATTATGTCAACAATGGCATGAAATACATTCAGATTAGAATATTTTCTACAAAAAATGCATTCGTTTTAATAGAGATGTGAAGTTCACACAGCTTCAATGAAGCTCAACTTTTTTTCATTAGTCCAAAGAATAGTTTTGAAACATAATTCATTGGGTGATATAACAATCGTAAATCTTTAGTCATAACAACAAAACATAGGCATCTAAGGGCTCCCGCCCTTTCGTATTTAACTTTGAAGGATTGTTTTTAAATATGGCCCAAGTACCTGCAGTGGTCACGTACCAATGTTTGAAAACCCTGGTGCTGTGAATACATTAGTACATTACCTGATCCATGTCTTCAAGCTGTTTTTCCATCATCCGTAGGTAGTTATCATTGTGTGATGGAGCGGTTATCACCCACAGCCGCTTCTTACCTGGAGGGAACAGGGGAGTTGAATAGAGTCCAAGTAGAAAAATCTATGAATATGTTGATAGGTGAACATCTCCTACCTGCAAAGTCAGCTAGGAACTCCAGCTCAGGAGCCAAGTTGGATGATGGTTCTCCAGCTCCTCTGTGATCTTCATGTTCTCTCTCCTCTTCCAGTCCAAGTCCATGTTCAATTCCAGTAGGGAGATCTGAGTAGTCTCCCCAGGCTCTAAGATTTGGGTCCCAGTCAGCCTTTGGTTTACCTCCAGATGTGCCTGTCCAGGCTGTGCATAGAAGTGTGCGACTGAGGGTCCACAAAGCAACTAACAACATGGAGTGGTACGTCATGTAAAAATAAACCATCTTTACTAATATGGCTAAAAAAAGCTATGATAATGCATCAGAAAGACACTGTTGCTTGCAAAGTCCTTCCGTGGATAAAAATCTGTAAGTGTTTCTCTCTTTCTGAAAACAAAGCTTAATGGAAGAACCTCCTGAGATTTGGAAAAAAAAAAAAACATTAAATTAATAAGTCTCCATACTTTGAATCCCTAACTTCAGAACTTCTTTTTCCATTGTGAAAAGAAAAGAAAGGAAATTGAACCAAATGTGGTATCTTGAAAATTAGAGGACAAAATACTGCTGTGATCCTATTTCATCTCAATAGC
>JAVLVB010000002.1:6573120-6646972 GCA_032876305.1 Orestias chungarensis
GAGAGAGAGAGAGAGAGAGAGAGAGAGAGAGAGAGAGAGAGAGAGAGACAGAGAGAGAGAGACAGAGAGAGAGAGACTCTCTTTCTGTCTCCCTTTCTTTCACAGTGTTATATAAATGCATGCACACACATTATCTGTCTGAACAAGATGTTTTGCTTTTTGTCAATACAACATACAAAGACTGACTCAAACAGATACCAAAAATTAATTACCATGCACACATCTACAGTCAATGTTTCAAACAAGAAGGATATATTTAATTTAAGTAAGAAATGTGGTAATAATGAATGCAAAGCCTGCAAACATGTTTAATTAAGAAACCCCATCCGCACATGCAGGACGTTCCATAAGATAACTGCAAAACCAATTTAATTTATTTGACATGTTAAGGAAATTTAATTGCCACTAAAGACAATTTGCTGAATTTTTATTTATTTATGTATGTGTTGGTGTATTAAAGGAAAATAAATGAAAAACAAAGCTTACAAAAGTGAGCTTGGGAAGAAAAGAATTAGGAAGTTCAGCCATCAGTCAGATCTCCGTAAATGGTGACAAAAAAAGGGAAATGACACTAAAGCAATAAATACTCCTAAATGTGACAACAGATGCTCAATCTCATAAAACGTTTACACCTGGTAAAAACACATGGACTATGAAAAGACATTCTTTAAAAGTATTTTAGCCGTTAGATATTTTTTTATGCCTGTCACTTAACACTATCTTCAGAGGTGTTGGGAGATGCCACCAAGATATTGTACAGTACTTGATACAAAGAAAAATACACAAAAAATATGTAGTTTGATTCAAAAAGCCATTCATCTAAAAGTGTACATGTCTTTGAATTCATGTGTTTATGTGATAAAAATGTGCTTTTAATCTGTGTGTTTATGTTGGAACCTAGGGATGTATCAGCATATTTCAAAAAGGACAACTGTCGGATTGCAACACTCTTCTCGCTGAGTTACACTTGTGCTAACGATATTCTAGTTCTCCTTTCTGACTAATGTTAGTTTATTTGAGTTAAACAATGTTTGAAATAGCTGCAAGCAAGATATGCATGGACCAAAATATCATAGACCAACAATTCAGTCATCCAGGTGTGGTAAAAACCTGAGAGAACGCCAGTCCATACCAGTGGCAACTTGGACACACAGATCAAACATAATGTGTGAAGACACATCCAAGAAGAAATTAGAGAGACCAGTTGACCTAACCTGCACAAACACCTTAGACTGGGTATAAAGCCCAGGACCTTCCTAATACAAGGGAGTAGCAGCTTTTTAAAGCTAAAGTTGCCAGGCTTAAAAAAGGATTTTTAATAAGGCTGGTATTCATCAATGATAATGTGGCTGTCCCTTCAGCCTAAAGTGTCTAAACATATTCTTATTTCAAATTAAACAAAACAGACACTAACTAAAAAGAAAGCAAACAAGGTCAATTTGTTTAGGAGAGCTATCACTGTGGGTGAAATATTAAAATGAGAAGCATGAAACGAAACTATGCATTCCTCTCTCTGAGCCCGATAAAGAGAACCAGATGACTGGTATATGAAAGTAAAAAAGTATTAAAGATAATACCACCCTACTGTTCTACAAGTTCTACATGTGCCAGAACCCAAACAGAAACCTTGTGTGTTTTATATGCATTCAATAAACCAGGGTTATTTTGCATATGAGCCACTAGACTGCAATGCATTAAAAAAAATAAAAAATGGAAACAACAGCTTGGTTTCAGCAACACCTGTTAAAACAATTCTTTGTGAAAAACATATCCAGAAACTGAATATGGCCGTATTTTTGTGCCTAACATCAAAGGAAGGGGAAGCTGACACTTAAAGCTGTCTGGAAATAAAAATAAATAAAATAAAATCATGCAAAATACTGTGAAACTGACATGGGATGTCCATAAAAAATAAAAAGTTTCTCTTTGAGAACATTGATCTTTATACCACTCACTCAGTTCTTGCTTTATTCACACATATGTTTCGGTAACGAAATGGAATTGTTGGGACATAATGCTCCTAATGGTCTTGTGAAAAACACCACAGACATTTAGTTTTTGTTTATATAAAATATCTGACAAATTAGAAACATTTATGAAACCTTGAATGTTGTTAAAATGTGCACTTTAGTCAGCAAATTAAAAATGTGTTGCCTCCATAAGGTTGACAAAAAAGGAACAGACAATGTTTAGATTGAGATAGCATTTTTGACCTCTATCTTAGATGACTAATTAATTGATTTTGAAATTTTTTCTGTCTTTTAGAAATACTAAGGTAAAGTAAAAACTTTGCATTTTCTCTTGAAGTACCGTATCTAGATAAAAACGATGACTGCATGACAGGATGTGGATAATTGGCACAATTGATGGAGCCGTGATGGTTTGCAATCTCTCTCTTCAACCCAAATTGGGCTAGTGGAAACAACAAAAAAGATTTGAAGTTGTCTTGAAATCTGATTGAAATAGGGATGGATTAAGCTGATAAAAAATCCCTCTAAATTGCCTTGAATGGCTGTTATTGCCAAGACAGACAGACCAAAGCACGATGATTGGGAGTATATGTCATATAGGGCTAGCTCAGATCGTCCCTCCCCCCTTAACACAAATATTTACTTTACAAAAATAAAGTAAATATATTTATTTAAATTGTTTCTTTATTTATTGCGACCGCGTTGCCAACGCATTAGTGTTTCTCTACGGCCTCTGATACGCGCACTCCTTCCGGGTCGACAGGAAGTCGCCTGTGTTGCACAGAGCACGTACTGTCTGCAAAGGTCAGTGAAGGTATTCGTCATTAACCTCCAGTGTCCCCCATTTTCACTTTGCATTTGTTTCGTTTCGCGTTCCTGTGTCCACGCAGAGGTTTCGTGTTGACTCATCAACAACAAAAAGGAACCATTTTTGTTTTGTTTCTCTGCGCCGCTCAGCGCCACAGCCGGCTAGCTATCTGATGCTAGCTCCTTTCTCCTGCAGAGAGAAAGGAGACGTAAACAACAACAACAACAAAAAAGTGGAGCCAGCATGGATAAATTTTACTTTAATGCTGACTAAAACACATTAATCACACAATGGTTTTGCTAATGACAGGGTTAGAAAGCAATGCTGTGTAGCAATGCTTTTGTTAGTTGGATTGGATTTAAAGGTTATCAGGCAGTTTGGAACCAAATATGTTCTGTTTGCAAATATTTGCAAACAAATATTTTCATCGATATTTGCAAAAGTGCGAATTGCATGTATTGAGAACATGATGCTATATGCTTCTTTAGTTGACCTCCTTACCAAATAAATTAGGCTATGTTTGTTTATGCTATTGTTGTATTGATACTGTTTATCTTTTTACAATCTGTTCAATTTCTTATATGTTATATTAAAATATTATTTTGCCTTTTTTGGCTAAAATCAATGACTGATTAGACAGATTTAATCAAGATTTTCTCATTGACTTTTCTGCATTTCATCTGTAATAGGGGAATTGGTGAACAACTCAATATAAGATAGCTGGGCTAATAAACACCATTCTGGTTTGAAATCAATTACCAGCATGACTGGATGATGTACAAGTTATCTGACATAAATATGATCAGCTTGTTAATCAATAATTCTAGTTTGAATTAAAAAAGATGATTGAACCTCAATTGCAAAACTTGCCACCTTGTTTATTTTGTTATAGACATTAGAACAATAATTTTAAAAAAATTCTGGTCGGAACCAAAAAGTTTGATTACAACAGAAGTTAGAAAATTGCAAAAATAAAAGTTCTAGGTGTAAATCAATGCAAAGTAATTGCAGCAGCAAAGATTCAATGCTAAACTAACGGAGTAGCCACCAATGCCAAATGATAAACAGTTATGCTTTAACGAAAGTAGTTATGATCAAACCTTGAAAAAATTTATTTAGCCTAAACTTTTTTATGCAAGAACAGCTCGTAGTGTCTGCTCTATTCATTTTACTTTTGATTTCCATACCCACATAAGTGTATATCTGTGTGTTTATTATGTACACTAATCTGTTCTGTTTATTGAGGTCAAAGAGTGGCAAAGAGAAGTTTATAGCTTTGCAGCCAGTCAGTTCTAGATCTAACCTCACTATACCATCCAACAAATCCAGTTTAGACTGTTTGATTATCTCTATGCAGAGCAAACATGCTCTCCCACATGCTTTCTATTCCCTCGGCATTGGTTAATGTGGTACAGCGGAAATAAATTGATGCACATAAACTAAAAAGCTATTTTGACTGTTACTTAGGGGGTGGCCTTTTTAATTTTATTTTGGCAGGGTGTAACATTTTGACGTTTAAAGTTAGCTGAAAGTGTAAGGATACGTATCGGCATGTCCATTCTTTCCTGACCTCTACCGATCCCCCTCCCCCTGCTTTCTTTTCCTTCTGGCACACGTCCATCTTGTCACCTCCCCAGGTCAACTGCTCTCAGTCCCATTGAGCTCCTGCTGCAGTGCGATTGTCGGGTGTGCGTGCACCATGGCAAGCCTCCTGCGCGTGGTGGTGTCCAGCTGCTCGTCCCCAGTTCTGGGAGGCATCTCATCCGTGAAGGTGCAGACCAGCCCTGCAATCAAATCAGCATGCGTGCGCTTTTTCCAGACTCATCAAGCTCTCTGGCGGAGTGCAGGTCCAGGTAACACGACAAGCTTTACTCTAAAATCAATTAAAAAATAATTTTTATAATATTTAAAAACTGAGTTTATAGTCCAAAGCAACATGCTGATGACTCTGTACTTCACTGAACAATCTCTGCAAAGATCACGTCGTCTTCACTGCTGTTAAACTTCCACCACCAGTAGTTTTGTACAGTGTACACTTAAAGCATGCAGTTGTATTTTTGACTTCCGGGAGTAAAGATGACCTTTAGATGTCAGCTGCAACCTGAGCAAATACTGTCTGCTGGTTTGTCACAATACAAAACAGTGTTATCTACTGTTATCATGCACGCATTATTAGACAACACAAACAAGATGAAAGTCTTGCTGGTTGCTTGTATTAAAAGTGATCCTTAGGTTTATTCCATCTCAAAAATATGTCCTTTACACAAAACTGCTACAAGCGATTAACAATGAGACATGATGGTGGTGGCATCATGGTGTGGAGTCACTTTTTATCAGGCAAGAAGAAAGATTGAGACTAATATACAGCACACTTGTGTTTTAGTTGTTTTGTTTTTATTAAAAATATAAAAACCATGTCCACCTACATCACAGTGGCGACACATTAGCGATTGTAGTTTAATGTGACAAAATGTGGGTGTGAATACTTTTGCAGGGCGCTGTAGCTAGAGTTCAGCTACTGCTATGCAAGTGAAAGCAACACCACCTTTACCTTTACTAGACATTCTCATGAGAGCATTTCGGCTGTAGGGCTTTAGTAGCGTTGGCGTTCGACTGCTTACTGCATTAAAAGGTCAAAGTTGTTTTCTGTGAAGTGGAAGCTGCTATGTCTGCAGTTGCATTCTACCTGTTCATTGTTCTTCATTGTGTTAGGTTGCCTTTAAATTCCTGTTTTCCTTTTAGATAATGCTTTGTTTTGTCAATACGGAAGTTTTGTAAAACTAAACATAGTGCAAGGTTTAAGGACAACATGCATGCTTCAGTATCACTTTGCCGCCGTTAATTTTAGGTAGCCAGGAAGTGTCCTATGAACCAGTACTAGCCTGCTTAAGGAGCTTAATGTTTGTGTGTGCTTGCTTCTCCGCTCGCCTCATGGTGACAGGGGTTCCCACAGTTCAGACAGCTCCAGTAAGAGCTGGCAACGTCTGTCCTGAACACACTGTGTTGATATGACCTAGCTTTGACCTCTATTGATATATCTAGACAGGAATGAAAGATAAAAAGTTTAATTTTTTTACTTCTAGATTTCCAGACACGTTAAAATCCCTGTAAGTATTTGGTTGTTGATAATGGGTCCTAACAGACGAAAGAGGAAGGTCAGAGAAATGTATCACAGTTGTTTTCATTCAAGAAAAGGGGAAAAAATGGACTGAGGTGGAATTTTCCATTGCAGCTAATGCAGCATGTGACTTGAAGACGTGTTCTTCTTAAATGGCTCTCAATTTACTTTTTGTAGAGTTTTGCCTCTTTCTTTTTTTTTACAGTTCAAGTCAGATTTACTTTAAAATTATTATTAAGCCCAACATTTTTCATACCTATTGAAAGATTTAGTTTTAAAATGAACCTAAAAGGTAGGATAACTGTTTGTAAAGGGAGAATTAGTGTTAAAAAATAATATGAAACCCCCTCTTTACAGGTGTTAATACCGTAAGTGGAAAATCTTTATTGGCATTGCTGCAGTCACAACACTTTTATAATTGTTTGTATATTTTCACCTGTATTTTTGATGATGAGCTTCATACCATAAACCTAATCTATGGCTCCTCAACAGATTTTGTATTATGCCAAAAAATAATAACCATACTTTCAGTCGAAGCATTATTAAAATTAAGTTAGTATTTTACGCCTCAAATCTACCATGGATATGAAAAAGTTTGGCCTATACTAAATAAATATACAAAACCAGTAATAAGCCCCGATATACAGTGCCTAATACTGTTAAGGTAGCACATTATCTTCTTTTTTAAGTGTCCTGCATTTAAATTTATTGGAGAGTATTTTTATCTTTATTGGCACAATCGTAGTTTTACTGTAATCAGCAAATTCAGCATATTTCGCTTATAGCTTTAACTCTTTAAAACAGAAGCATTTGAAATTATAACATAGTTGGTCAACACAGTGAATCTTTAAAAGCCCTAAATTTTGTTGCAGTGGTTAACAAATTTTCTGGGTTTGTAGAGCAAACCGGTCAAGTTAAATGTGCATGTGGGACACACAAATAGGATTTGTTTTTCAAATGAAATATGCAGACATAATGTTATGAATATTTTCATCTGCACAATGATAAACCGAACATGCAATATTTTCAAGAACATAATATGCATATACATTTACATTTTTTAGCAGGATTTGTAATTTGGGGCAGCGCAGTGGGTACCATTGTTGCTATGCAACAAGAAGGCTCTGGGTTCAATTCTGCATGGAGTTTGCATGTTCTCCTTGTGCATGCGTGGGTTCTCTCCGGGTACTCCGGCTTCCTCCCACAGTCCAGATACATGACTGTTAGACTGATTGGGCTCTCTAAATTGTCCTTAGAATGGTTGAGTGCGAGTATGTGTTTGTGTGGTTGTTTCCCCAGTATGTCTCTGTGATGCACTGCTATGGACTGGCGACCTGTCCAGGGTGTAACCTTGCCTCTCGCCTGTTGTAAGCCGGAGACAGGCACCAGCAGACCCCCGCGACCCCACATGGATAACGGGTTAGATAATGGAGGGATTTGTAATTTTTATGAGACAAGTGTATTGTAACTAACATAATCTTCAGTTGGTTAAACATCAATAAATTTTGTCTAGTAGCGCCCTCTGCTGACAGGCTCAAAGTAAAAACATAATTACTGTGACTACGGATTAAGAATTGACCTTTAAAAAGAGTAAGTTCCCGCTATTTGCTTGTTGAAATATCCGCAGACCCCCAGCTAATCAGTCGGTCTTAGTCCTCACGTCTTCATGTATTTCACAAGATGATCTAGTCTCCTGCAATCTAGCCTATCCTTCCCTTTTATGCCAGGTTCTGGTTTATTTGTTTAAACGAGTGTGATATTGATAAATTTAGTCAGTGTCTACCTTTTATAATGTGGATTTCATAGCTTTTTTTTTTGTGTGTAATAGCTACTCTTTTATCTGTTAATCATAAAATGGATTTATGGACATAAACTTGGAAAAGTTGGATTATTATTTTTTTTTTTATAAATTTTTTTTTTTGTTCTGTGCCCTTCCAGGAATTCCATACAAGCAACTCACAGTAGGTGTTCCCAAAGAAATTTTCCAGAACGAGCGTCGTGTGGCCCTGTCCCCGGCCGGTGTGCAGGCGCTTATCAAACAGGGCTTCAACGTTGTCGTGGAGTCTGGAGCCGGAGAGCCCTCCAAGTTCCCCGATGAGCAGTACACTCAAGCTGGAGCTACAGTTAAAGATGTGAAAGATGTGCTGGCATCTGATTTGTTGGTTAAGGTAGGCTTTTACTTATGGCGTACATATAAAATCTATTGTAACTCCCTTGTTATTAAAAGTGAATCCGTTCCTGCATTAACAGACCTCACAGGATCTATTTTCATATTGCTAAAATCAAACGACTGGAATGTTTTCTCATCACTTCAGGAAAAAAAAATTACAGCTGCAAGAGCACGTAAAATATTTAGTTTAATGTTGCACCCATCACAAATGTAACACATGCAAATATTCAATAAAGATTAGCAACTACAGAAATAGCACCACTGGTTTGATTCCAGTATCTAATATGTAAAATTGTAATATAAAAGCTGTATTTATCTCAGCTGGATTTGTCTGATTCCAGGTGCGTGCTCCCACGTTTAACCCTGCTTTGGGCGTTCACGAGGTGGAGTTGATGAAGGACTCGTCCACTTTGCTCAGCTTCATCTACCCAGCTCAAAACTCTGAGCTGATGGACATGCTGTCCAAAAAGAAGGCCACGGTCCTGGCAATGGACCAGGTTCCCAGGGTCACGATCGCCCAGGGTTACGATGCTCTGAGCTCCATGGCAAACATTGCAGGGTAGGTACACAAGGTGGAGCGTCTGCATTTAGGTTTTCATGTTTAAAAAAACTATCTATTGGTATCTATTGGTTCTGTCTGTTTTACTTCAAAGACTTTGAAATGTTCTAAGAAATGTTAGGACAACACATACGTGCTTAATATATTTATTCTCTGAATGATGATGTAAAGATTATATGGCCAAAGTTAAAGAGCCCACATTTTGGTCAGTAAGCTTGTTTTTAGTGTATTTCTGTAAATATATTGAAGCAATATCACACGAGATGGACTGCTATATCTGATGATCTGTTGGCTCCGCCAACACAAATAGTTCCTTGGCAAGGCTGTTGCCATTCAACGAACGGTAACATTTTCTGCCCACAAGCTGCTTTGTATCATTTCATATTAACTGGTAGAATACCGTTGTAGCGGAGTGATACACCTGTGAACAGTCCCAGTGCTGTTATCGGTGAATATCAGCACTCATGGAAAGTCTCTCGTCCAATCAGATTACTCGGTCGGAACTAACTGTTGTATAATGGTATTTATATGATGTTGTCTTTGGCAGGAAAGTCTAAAAATAAGTTACCAGGATCCTGAGTGTTATTTTTTTAAGTTTTCTATTTTGTTCTTGTGCTTCTACATGTTTCCTTTATTTGTTATCTTTCCAGATACAAGGCTGTCGTCTTGGCAGCCAACAACTTTGGCCGTTTCTTTACCGGACAAATCACAGCAGCTGGTAAAGTGCCACCCGCAAAGGTGAGTGCAGCAAGACTTTGTAATGCTTTGCTTTTGGCTATCCATCTGTTTAGTTATACATTTTAGGCTTGTTTGCATTTTCTCAGTTTAAACAGTAGCCAAGCTTCAGCCCTGCATTTTTCAGTCCCAGGCTTTTCTGTATCCATGTCAGTGTTTAGTTCAGGCCTAAAAATCCAACTCGACAAGGTCCAAACCCATAGACATTGTGTAAAGCTGCAGACTACTAATTAACTCAAACTAGACGCCCGAGACCAAAGTGAAACAAACATTTTATTTAAGCCCTTCTGATTAAATTTTTAGACCAGTCTGTGACTTTGCCTTTTGCTCGATTAGTAGACTAACTTCTCCCATTTTTAGCGTCTTTTTAACATATTTCAGCTCCATTTTTGTGGGTGATTCGACTTCAAAACACCTGGGATGTGATTGATAAAACCAGAGAAATGTAGAGCCACAAATGCCTTTTTCTTGGCTTACTTTTACAATGTTGTTTCTTTTCTAGCGCAACTTTTCAATCCTGCTTTCTCTTGTAGTTTTCTCTTGTGTTGTGTGGATTGTCTGAATGTAAACTGTAGTAAATGTCTGTGAACAGGTGCTGATTATTGGAGGTGGTGTGGCTGGACTGGCAGCTGCTGGTACCGCCAGGGCCATGGGAGCCATCGTCCGAGGATTTGATACTAGGTTGGTTTGCAAGGTTGTTTCTGAAGTACGAACATATTATATTAGAGTGGGGACAAACATTTGCACAGCAACCCGATCTTTATTTGAATAAAATAATATATTATTTTCTAGGGTTGCAGAGGTTTTTTTCCTATTATTTTTCTTACGTCCCTGAAAAATATTATATACACTGCAATGTTTGACCAGTAGTCCAAAATACATTTTACTTTATTTATTTGTCATATCGGAAGTATCGTTTTTTTTATATTAAATTTGGCTGTGCAGTTTTACGTATCAGTAGATCACTAATTAATCCACCAATTTCCTATATTTTTTTTTTGTACAATATAACTTACATTTTATGTATTTCATTATCCGCTTCAGTTCTTCCCTGTCCAAAATATATATCATTAGTTGTTACCTAATCTTGTTTTTCTTCCAGAGCCGCTGCGTTGGAACAGTTTAAATCTCTCGGCGCAGAGCCACTGGAGGTTGACATTAAGGAGTCGGGAGAAGGCCAAGGAGGTTATGCGAAGGAAATGTCGAAGGAGTTCATAGAGGCAGAGATGAAGCTGTTCGCCAAACAGTGTCAGGAAGTGGACATCCTCATCAGCACGGCTCTTATCCCGGGTAAAGCAAAGTCACAGTAGGGATGAATACAGACTAGGGATGGGCAACGTGGAAAAAAAGTGTTATCACAATATAAAGTGATACTGCCATGATTACAATGAGATGATTATAACAAATTCTTCTCGTGAGGAACATACCAATTTGGAATAGGCTTCTTTAGGACACCAGTTACTTAAAGTGTGTTTTTTGTCACTAAACTGCACACAGAAAATCGCAGATAAAAATATTGTTTCTATTATATCATCACTTTACTGTAAGAAACATTGAGAAAAAAGAAAAATTCATCATTGTGACAATACATGTATCACGATAGCAATAAATGATACGATTATACACAACCATTGTACATACGTTTAATCTAAACAGTAAATCATGATCAGTTTATTCGTTTTTTTCTTCAACTATTTGGAGTACGAGACTTGTGTTTTGGAAAAGACTGTTAAAGTTTATGTGATCCAAAGATTTACATCATCTTCAGAGGTTTTTACATTAAAAATGTCAAAGCCATTGTTTTCTTGAAATTGTTACACTACAGGTCGGCGGGCGCCGATTCTTATCACCAAACCAATGGTAGACAGCATGAAGGATGGCTCGGTGGTTGTGGACATGGCCGCTGAGGCCGGAGGAAACATTGAGACCACAGTTCCAGGAGAGCTGTCCATATACAAGGTCATTACAGAAGAAAGATTTTTGCTGGAAATGGAAAAAAAAATAAAAAATTTAAATGTTGTAAATTAAAGACATATTTGTTTTACCGACAAAAATATACATAACAAATAATATTCATTGATACACTGCAAATTATCATTGTAATATCAATTTCGCAACGTCACAGTAAATATTAGCCACAGTGTTTATGTAAATTTCAGGGTACTTGTTATCTGGGGTCTGCTTCCAATAAGCTAAACTTATTTAATTATCACAAGTCATTAAAGAAATAGGTATTTATTGACAGTCATATTACTGTTTCTATGTTAGTGGGATTGTGTTATTTTTAGCTCACTCACTAGTGGCAGTCAGGATACTCCCTCCTTTGTCTTTATGTTTTGTTCTAGGGAGTTCTTGCATTTCTGTTCCGCTTAAGTAAAAGTGATTCTAAATAGCCAAATAAACACTTAGGATTTTAATTTAAATTCAGATAAATTTGATCAATAGAGTAATATGAATGGAATGGCAGTCCCATGACTTGTCCATGCAAATAAGGAGTTTTTAACATTTTGTGTGCCAGAAATCTTGCCTTAATTCTTTCAGTTTTTTTGTGTGTTTTTTATTTATTTTGTCATTGTTTTAGGGAGTGACTCACATTGGCTACACAGACCTGCCCAGCCGTCTGCCGACACAGTCCAGCACTCTGTACTCTAACAACATCATTAAGCTGCTGCGGGCGATCAGCCCTGACAAGGAAAACTTTTACCTCGACGTCAAAGACGTGTTTGATTATGGAACCATGGATCACGTTGTCCGAGGATCCATTGTCATGCAGGTATGAGTTCTCAGGAATAGTTTTGTCGTTTTGATGACTTACTCTCTGATACACATGAAATCTAGTTTAGAGAGTGTTTATTTGCTTTCAAATTTAACAGGGTATAATCTTAAAACAAAAAAAAGACCCAACCAAACTTCTTTGTGATGGGTTTATATGGCAGCAGTCCAGTATGTGTAGAAGAAGACAAGAAACTTTTCCTACTAGCTTTGCTTCGATATTTCCAATTTATTTCAAAAATATTTCAGACGTTCATCTAGTTCCAGCAAACCAGTGCCCAAAGTTATGTGTAGGGGATGTGGAGAAAAATGTTGTGATATTTTTGCCATGGCATTTAATTTTGATTTGGGATAAATAAAGTAAATTAGTTTTGATTTGATGACAATAACAGTGTGTTCATATTGAAAAAGCCTTCTTCAGGACTTAGGTTTCCGTATTTTTGTCACTAAACTGCACAAAATAATTGCACCTAATTCTATTTTTGAATTGATTGAAACTTTTTGATGCTGTCATGGAGAAAACTGTGGGAGCAAAAAAAGTCAAAGGAAAAGATTCATGACAATATATTCCACTTCTGTGGTTTCCAGATCATAGTATATGGAATGTTTTATGATTTGAGATAAACAAGGTAATAGTTTTGTGCGTAAAGAATATGCCGGTTGTTCTTTGCAGGCTTTTTGAATTTTTAAATGATCCATTATGTAATAAATGGTGTTTTAACAGGTGTTTTATTTTTTTCGCTTATGATAAAGGATAAGAGCAACAGGTTTCCATTTATAAGCGGCTTTTCATTTGACAGCACTTTCCTCTCTGAGGATGTCCTAAGCAGACACATGCAAGATTTGCTTGGCGTTTTAATCTGCCTCAATATGCCATTTTTCATAGCTTTATATATATATATATATATATATATATATATATATTTATATATATATATATATATATAAATTCCTGTTGACATTTATTGTAATTTATGATAGTTGATTTCATTA
The DNA here is from genome assembly GCA_032876305.1 of Orestias chungarensis. NCBI lineage: Eukaryota > Metazoa > Chordata > Actinopteri > Cyprinodontiformes > Cyprinodontidae > Orestias > Orestias chungarensis. The sequence goes on from JAVLVB010000002.1 coordinate 6,586,246, forward strand.
TAAAATAGGATGCCGTCTGCAGGAAAAGCTCTTTGTAAATTACTGTATTTAATGTAGAATAAAAATAGAGAAAAAAACTTAAGAATGAAAGTTTCTTTATTAATCACTAGGTGTCACTAAAACTCCACATTAACTTTTGTTCTCAGCTTAATTATTGCTTCATATGAAACCATGTCCTTAATATTCCCTATACACATTTAATTTTAAGAATAATTACAGAAATTTTAAGTAAAAAATGTAAAGCAATTTCCAAATTTGTAATTGTAGGAATAATTAAACATAGTTTTTTTTTACACCACCAAATGCTATGACCATATTTGTCACTAATACATTATTTACCAAGCTGTCAAAATGACATTATAGCTGTAAGTAGTTTAATTTTTGACTTCTATTTTTTCGTGTGGATCTTTCTAGAACGGAAAGAACTTGTTCCCCGCTCCTCAGCCCAACAACATTCCCACTGCTGCTCCTCCTAAACCCAAGACCGTCCAAGAGATGAAGGCCGAGAAGGCGTCACAGATCTCGCCCTTCAGAGCAACACTCACCACAGCTAGCTTGTACACTGGAGGTTTGTCATTTCAGACAAGTCTGATTGTCCCACTATAAGTCGATCCTTCATTAGAGGAAATAGTCCAGATTTCCCTTTCATTGCCGTTAATGGTTAGCAGCAGCTCCTGAGGGAACAGAGGTGTGCCGAAAGGTGAATGATGGGTCAACACGCTGCTTTTTAGGTCATTGATGGAATGCGTGCAGGCGACGAGAAGTGACAGGCGCGTTTCAAAAGGCCTTAAAATTCACACACCCACCCTTTTGGTCTCAGGAAGTGTGCATTGTAAAATCAGTTTTATGTCTGTTGTTTGAAGTCGCGCTTTGGTGAAGGGTTCCTATAGCCCGGCACAGCGCTTGGTGTTAGTGAACCACATGTAGTTTTGTGTTTAACACATTGTCTGGATGTTTGATTTGCTTCCTACTAAAAGCCACCACATAGCTACTGATGTTGACTGAACTTCTTTAAAGTAATAATTGTAATCATCAATACAAAGTACAGTAGTACAGAAGAACTGAGTCGCCTGGAAGGTTTTAACAGCGACAACAGATCCTGGGTTTCTTTACAACGTGCTACAAGTGGAGGACATTGTTTGAATGTCTTAGTAATGTGGGGGGGGGGGGTCACTTATGCATAACTAAGCACAGCCTTTGCTAATTATTCTAGCTAATGAGCAGCGTCTATCCTTTTGGTCCTTTTTGGGATGGGCAACATGTCCATCCCACCATTTGTTCTTTGACTTAATCCAAAATCTAAGGTCTTTGCCATTTTTTTTACTTTATCGCTTAATTTCTATGCCATTTTTTTTACTTTATCGCTTAATTTCTAATCCAATACAGGTGGACAAAAAGGGTTACATGCATGTTTATGGGTTATTTAACTATTGAGCAAGTCCGATGATGGTAATTAAGTAGGAGCAAGAGGTTTGATTTGCCTTTACCTTCTTTAAGTGCAAGTAACTTTAAATGGCTGTCTTCTCTTTCTGAAATAGGTATCGGCACCCTGCTGGGTCTGGGCGTGGTGGCTCCCAATGCTGCCTTTACTCAGATTGTCACCACCTTCGGCCTCGCTGGCATCGTAGGATACCACACAGTCTGGGGCGTCACTCCTGCTCTGCATTCACCGCTCATGTCGGTCACCAACGCCATCTCAGGTGGGTGAACGGGGGAGGGGTTTGGGTCATTGTCCTTAACGGTGCCGTTATTAAACCTTTGACACAAGTTCTCACTTTGTGTCATTAAATGTTTCTGGGGGTGACAACAGGTTTTATGTTGTCTTGAAAAACGTAAAGTAAGTCGGGGGGGTGTTTGATAAGCATAGAAAAATAACAAAGTGGGAAATTATATTTAGATTTCCATAATTTTCCTTTTGCAATAATTAATCAAAAACTTTATTTGGTAGCGGTAAGAAATGTATGTATTCAATTATCAGTCCTCGAGAAATCAATTAAGCATCTATCGTCCTGCACTCCTCTATCATTCCATTGTTTTAGTCATCCTCTCTATCCATTTTTATGCATCCTTTAGTTCGTCCGTCTACTGATTCATTTATTGGTCTATTTGACCATCAACCTATAAATGTCCAATAAAACATTCATGCAGTTATTTCCCCCTCCCTCTGTCCATTTGTTTTATTTTAACTATCAGTCTAGTAGTTTCTCACTATTACTTTGTCCATCGTCCATCCATCAACACAGTTGTGCATCAGTTTGTCCATCAATTTAATTATCCATTCATCCATTTACTAGTTAATTGATAAGTCCATACTTGTGCTCAATGCAGAAAGTTGTCAGCCTGGCCTTGCATGTTGCACCACAAGCTTCTTTTGTGTTTATGTTGCCGAAAGGTTCAAGGGGTTTCATGTAAGTTTGTTCTCCAGGCTTTGATCACGTTGAAGCAGGAAACAGCACACTGTTGGTGATCGTTCAGGTTCAGCGAGATCTTCCCTCTTGAACACAGTCGGACATCAGAGCTCAGTTGTCGAGCAAAACGGCTTACACTTAACTTTTGTAATAACACCAGAAGCTCCTGAAAGTCACAGGATTGTTTTTCGCCTTTGCCTGGTGAAAATGTTTGAATTTTTCACTAAAAATAAGGGAAATCTTTTCTAAACATTTAATGAACCAAGGGATTGAGCATGAAGTTCATTTCAAAGGTTCTTTGACTTGTTCTTGCCTCCTTTGTTTTTGTTTTTTTTCCTTCACCTCACCCTCTATTCTGCGTCCAGATTTTCTGTGATTGTATAAATCTCTACTCCTGTCACTGACTGGGTCATGGAGGCAGGCAGATTGTGTTGTTGTTGTGCCAGGCATTGTTAAATCTTGCACACATGCGCTCAGAAAACAAGAGTCATAAGCAGATATCACATAACCTTGGTGGAGTTTAGAGTCTTAGCGGTAGGGCTGCAACCATTCGTTGACGTTGTCGACAAAAATCGATAATGGAAAAAGTCTACAATTAATTCCGTTGTCGACTTTTGTCGCCAGACGTGTTTTTCCAACAGAGTGAGGCATCTCGCTTAATTATAATCTGCCGAGAGTCACATGCACAATAGCGTCGAGCGGTTACCCACCCAGAAATGGCTGCGTCCAACACAGTAGCTACGCGTACAAAACCTTCTAAAGTTTGGGAGCATTTTTGCCTGGATACGGTGAATAAAAAGATTACTAGCAAGTAGTGATGGGTAGATGCGGCGTCATGAAGCGTTTCGACACATAGTGAAACTATTGATACTTTGTCAATACTGTGTCACTGAATACTGACACCTGCTGTGTAAACAATAACAATTCATTGTATGTTATTGTATATTATATATTGTATTATTTCATATCGTACGTTAGATTGAAAATATGTGATATTCTTTGATACAGTCAATAAATAATGTGAACATGTACCATAAAGTGAAAATTTAAGTGAATGTGTTTGAAATGAGGATGCTTGTGGACTTGAGTTTTTTCTTCACTAATTTATATTCAAAAAAATAAGTTTTTCCAACGCTTTGAAATTTAGTCTGTTACGCTTTTTTGACTAAGAGTCAATATCAGCTGAATTTGGATTCAGATAGATCCAGTAGAAACTGAAAAGAACCGGATGAAAGAACGAAACTAAAACAATTCCTTTATTTTCCGCTGTAAGATCAAAATGGTCCCACACTGCGGAAATGTTTCGTTTGCCTTTAGGCTCCATAGTTGACACTGTTTGCTTAATAAACACAGTTTGGCGCTTCAGGTTCATTTCGAAACAGTTGCTGTATCGGTCACGTGACTTGCTGAAATCAATACACACACCGACACGGGTTTAGGTCTATGAGCTTGATACATGCGCTGATGCACCGGTGTTGCCGGACCCATCACTACTTGCAAGGTTTGGAAAGCAGACCTTGCGTATCGAACATTTAAAAAGAACGCATGTCGGGCACCTGAAACAGAGTCTGGCTTGCTTTCGGTGAGACTCAAGCAAAATTCACACCATTACGTTTTGTTTTTGGTGTACAACATACATTTTCTAAGCGTTTTTTCGCTTTAAAAGAGAGCTTTAACGTTATGCCTGACTGTGCCCGTCAAACGTATTTTAAATTAAATGCATGCAGTCCAACGAAGAGAGCCACCATGGACTCCTTTCTACAAAAGAAGCAGACTAGCCTCACTGAGTCATTATTACAGATGCTGATATATTATATGAGGCCGCTGTCTGTGGTCGATGGTGCCGGGTTTCAACGGATGGTAGCCCAGTTCAAGAGTCCGTGCTTACAACTTTAATTTGTATCTACAAAGTCAGTTGTTAAAACCGTCAGATTTCAGACTGTTGCATCTAGGCTTGTCTAATGCTCTGTTTGGTGTTCTTTCTGACTGATATGTTCATTGTTGGGGGCAGACAGACCCTCTGGGCTCTGCATTGGATCTGTAACTGTATATGAAACAGTTTTTGATTATCGCCATTTTTTTGATCTGTCATAGAGTATCCAGTCTTCTCACTGTCTGGCGATTCTATTAATGTATTCTGTATTTCTAAAAAGGATCAATAGAGAGATTTGTAGTTGCCTACCAGAGGTTTGCACTCAAATCAGATTGAGATGCTGTGTTATGACACTAATCTGGTTGTTCACGTTAAAAAAATTAAAAAAATAGATTACAAAAAATCTGCAAAGTGTAGATTAAATTTCTTCCACAATAATTTGCACGATTTTCAGACAATAATCCTGAAGGCTGTATGGTAGTAGTTGACCCAAGTTTGGGAAAAGCTGTTCTAGTTTGGGGACATTTACTCTGGCAAATAGGTTTAGTTGGCTTTTTATTGTGGAAGAGGGGAGGCGGGGGCAGCTTTTTGACTTTAGGATTCAAAGGAAGAAATGATTTGAAAACTGCTTTTTGTATTTGCTTCGTATCAAATTATTTTTGATTTAAACTTACAGTGGAATATAATGTATAAGATGTACAGCGCACTCAAATTGTTGACTCCCTGGTGAAAATATAGTAAAAACTATTCGAATTAATATAATTTTGAATATAATCAACATGCAGCTTCTTAAAAATTTGAGTCCTTCAATTTAGTAAAGTTATTGAAGGCTCATTACATCGCATGTCATGAAATAACAGTTGTGTTTTAATTTTTCAAGCACAAACAAATGCAAATATTGGCATCAATGCTTTTTATATAATATATTCTTTTTACAAATAATGTTATTAAAAACTCCAGATATAAAAGCACAATTCCAGTTGAATGGAAATCCAATAGTGTGTAAGCCTTGTCCGAATTATAGCTACATCTAAAACTTGGTACTGTGTTCCATCATTGAACCCAATAATTGGTTTATCTATAAATCCAACACTAGCAAGCAAAGATCTAACATTCATTTTGCTGTAGTAATTAATAACCCTCAGTCATAACTTTAGGTTACTTTCGTAACCCCGGTAGCATGAGTGAGTGTCTCACTATGGGAACGCCCTCAGCGTGACCTCATCAGAAGCTCCAATCACACTCCACCAGCCTTGATTGGCTGGGGATAAGTCTGTCAGTGCCAGGGAGAGGGGGCATGTCCCGCCCCCTACCTATATATAGGACCGGCCCTGCACAGAAAAATCATTCAAAAAAAACTCACACTCTCTTCGCTATGAATGAGCTTCTTGGAGAAGCGGGGTTACGAAAGTAACCTAAAGTTCTCTTTCACAGCATTCGTTTCGTGTCTCACTATGGGAAATTTCTGACTCCCGGATTGCGATGCAGACCCAAAACCAACCGCTGACAATATAAGTCATCGATGGGAGCATGGTGCCTCTGATGCCAAGCTGAGCACTGAATGAGCCAGCGGTTGAGCTGTAACATCGAGCTTATAAAACCAAGGAAATGTATGGGGAGAGGCCCAGCTAACAATTGCAAAGTTTGCTGAAGTGACCTTTTGCCCAAGAAACAAACAGCTGGTAACTTTTCCTCAACATTTTGGTCATATCCATATAAGTGTGTAGGACCCAAACTGGACAAAGTCCATGAAGACACTCCTGCGACACTCAGAAAAAAAGGCAGGGAGCAAAAAGACACCAAGTCTATTGGGGAACCCCAACACCTTAGGCAAAAACACAGGGTTAGGAATTAAGGTCACCCTTCTATTCCCTGCAGAGAATTTGGTACAAGCTGGGTTCACAGAGAAAGCATGAAGCTCACCCACCCGCTTAGCTGAGGTAAGACCCAGTAAATGCGCTGTCTTCAGAGTAACAAATCTCAAATCCACCTGTTCCAGGGGCTCAACTGGAGCATCCAGAACCAGGGGAAGGTCCCATGACAGGGCCAGGGGTTTTGAGACAGGAAGCCGAAGACGAACCCCCTTCATAAACTGGCAAACCAAGGGGTGCTGTCTTTCGGCTCGAACTCTGGCTATCGTTGGCAGATTGAGAGCTACAGGGGGGAAGGCATACAGGAGAGCTTGCGGCCAAGGCTGGGAGAGAGCATCCACCCCCAAAGATGCTTCCCGGTCGTGAAGGGAGAAAAACTGAGGGCACTGTGTGTTTTCTCGAGACGCAAACAGGTCTATTGAGGCCTGCCCGTAACGCAGCCAGATCATTCTGACTACCTCGGGGTGAAGCCTCCACTCTGCATAGAGAGGGTTCCCCCTGGAGAGAAGGTCTGCTCCCCGGTTTAAAATTCCTGGGACATGAGTGGCCCTTAGTGACAGAAAATTGCTGCTGCTCCAAATGACCAGCTTGTGTGCCAGCAAAAGAAAATGTTGGGATCTCAGACCCCCTTGTCGGTTTATGTATGCCACCACAGTCGTGTTGTCTGTACGGACTCATACGTGACCCTTTAGAAAAAGAAGGAAATGTTTCAGTGTCAGGAGAACAGCCAGCAGTTCCAGATAATTGATATGGAACGCACGCACGTGTCTGTCTCATGTCCCATTCACTGATTTCCACTCGAAGACCCCCCTCCCCCAAGCCTGTATATTGCCCATAGGAATGCCCTTAGTTAGAAAGTTTACACTTCTCCGGGGACGTGGAGCTGCACTGCAATCGTCTGCACAGACGTGAAACAGGGACACGAAGTTCATAAGTGATTTTACTCTCTACTCTAGACAGAGTTTCACTCAGGCCTGGACAGAGTCTAGAAACAGACCGATAAAAGAGATTGTTTGACAGGGAACTAGGACGCTCTTCTCCACATTTATTTTGAATCCCAAATCCAGCATGTGTTTTGAGAGTTAACGTTGTATGGTCTGCAGCCTCCTGCTGTGATGGAGCTGCGATCAACCTATCATCTATGTATGTGGCCACATGAACCCCCTGTTGCCTGAGTGGTGCCTAAGCGGCTTCTGTGCATTTTCAAACACCCTTGGGCTCAAGGAGAGGCCAAATGGGGGAACGAGATACTCGTACCATTTTCCCTGAAAGCTAATCTTAGACACTTCCTGTGTGGTGGATAGATTGGGATGTGAAAATACGCATCCTTGGGATCGATTGATGTGAACCAATCGCTTGGGCGCAGGAAGAGTAAGAGAGTGTGCAGGGCCGGTCCTATATAAAGGTAGGGGGCACGACATGCCCCCTCTCCCTGGGACTGACAGACTTACCCCAGCCAATCAAGGCTGGAAGAGTGTAATTGGAGCTTCTGATGAGGTCACGCTGAGGGCGTTCCCATAATGAAACACGAAACAAATGCTATGAAAGAGAACCATCTATGACTCTGAAGAAACTTTCATAGTTTAATTTAATTCAAAATTTGATTTCCCTTTCAGATAAGTGAAGTTTTTTTTGTATTATTATTGAATTGAATCCTTCGTCATAGTCGACATTGTGCTTGAAGTGCTTTCCTATTTTATCTGCTTCAAATTTGTCCTTCGTGGAGCATTCTCAAAAATCCTAATATCAGTCTCCTCTCAATGGTGCCAGTCTGTTTTCCTGGCTGTTTTCAGCATTTTATTTTATTCATCCATCCATTTGTCCATAATCTATTCATCAATATTCTGTCCATTGTACAAAATCTGTGTTTTTTTATTTTATTTATTTATTTGACCATTGGTTTGTTTTTTCCCAGCATCTCTCCATCGAACCATTTTTTGTTTATCTCCTTGTTGTCCATTTTAACTAATATCTGCTCATCTTTTAAAGCTCGTTGTCCATCATTTAACCAACAATCTGTTTGTCTAACCATTTGTCGCATTATCAGTCTGTCGACCTATACTATCATCCATTCTCCCCTCTGTCAATCTGCTTTTCCTAATTAGTCTTTTGTAAACTTTTTTATATTTGTACTTCAAAGATGGGCAATATATGGTAATTTAACATGAAAAATGTGCGGAAACCTCATATTCAGATGTTTGTAAAACTTCTTATTCTACTAGATTGTCTTCTAGCATTGTGTGTAGTTGTTCTTTCTTGCTGCATTCATCTCTTTGATTTTATTACAGGTTTTAAATGAGCTTGTAATTACATAAGAGAAGATGACAAATGATGTTTGGCAACATTTGAAATTTTGTTTAAGGCCTGATATACAAACATGATTGTAAAGCTAGAGTTTGGCAAAGGAATAAGGCCAAACTTCAACTTTTTTTTTTTCATCATTTGAGGGCCTTATCTGGAATTGCAAACTTCGACCACCAACATGCATGCGCACACACACACACACACACACACACACACACACACACACACACACACACACACACACACACACACACACACACACACACACACACACACACACACACACACACACCTGTTAGTCAAACTAAAATGCACATAAGTGTGTGTGAAGCCGAGCTCTCTGTGCTATATATTGCATCTTACTGCCTGTAAATCATTAAAGGGGTGATGTTATCGAGGTTTCCTAAGTCGTTTTAGTTAAAACGCGAACAAACACACTTTTTATCATTTTATCTTCCTGTTTTCTTTCTTTTTCCAGTCCGGCAGGCAAACAATTTTCTGAACAGCAGTTCTGATAAACGAATCTAATAGGTGTTGATTCAGTGTTTAGAGTTCCTTCATTTTATTCTTCAGCTTCACAAAGTTTTCATTGCCATGTCATTTATTATGAAAATGTAATTTCATAAAACTCTTGACACGCATTGATATGTATATATCTATATATTTGCCCTGCAGGTCTGACAGCTGTGGGTGGTCTGTCCCTGATGGGAGGGAGCTACTTGCCATCTACTACTGCAGAGTCATTGGCTGTGCTCGCCGCCTTCATCTCTTCAGTCAACATTGCCGGTGAGTCACCTAAACGCAGATGCCTCGGTGTGACCCCGGCCAGTTACAGCAACGCAGAGCCAAAAAATCAACTTTCGCTGGTGATCAACTTGGTTTGTTTCAATCGTACCATAACATCATTTCAGCTGTGCGTTTTTACCCAGTGGCTATGGCTCGGACCACACACCTCCAGTCGTTTGTCTTTCCTAAATAATTTTATTGCAATGATAAATAATTCCTCAGATCATTGGTATACTCATCACTCTCTTAATAGTCCTGTGAAACTTTGCCTCCACACCTTATTCTCTCTACGCTAACAGGAGGCCTCAAAGGGAGACGGACACAAGTACATGAACAACTGACTGTTTTTGTAAAAGTCTTCATAGCATACCCTATGCAGCACTAGGGTTATCCAATATTAATCGAACATTGTTATTGCAGTTATGACCAATAACTGGTTCTTATCGATATTGTATATATTTTCCTAACCTTTCAACACTGTTAAATAATCGTCACAAAGCTGACTTTTACTCTTTGCTTTAATTAAAAACGCCCACAATCTTGCGCTGCATCATCATCCCTGTCACATGACAAGACATAAACGAGATAAAGATTAACAGCAGTTGTTAATATTTGGCCAGCTCCACATTTTTAAACGGTTTGCTAAGTTTCACAAAAATGCATGAAACAGAAGAGCATACTGCCAAAATGGATGAAATTAAGTACATAAAATCCCCCTGAAGCGAAACAAATCAACAGATGTTTTACTCATTTACAACATTAATAACATTTTGGAAATTATTTGGGGGGAAAAAAAGTTCTGCTTTAGGTGCAACAATGATTCTACACATCATTGTTTTTTTAAATTTGTTTTTTTATCTCATCCAAGGTTTGACCTGGTGTGTTGTATATGGTTGGAAAATAGAAAGTAGTGGGGATAAACATTGGGATATCTTTTTTATTTTTTGATGAAAACTGGGAGTTTTGAAAGAAACAGAAGAAAAGTCATTTTACAATAAATGTAATTGAGATGTGGACGTCAGTAAGGCTGCACATAATTTCAGCAATTCATCATTATCGCAATATAATTCTGCAAAGTATACGTGTCGCATAAAACATTTTGGAGCTCAATAATTGTTAGCTGTTAGATTTTAAGTGTTATGAACTCTAATAATGTATTATAACGTAATTATGTAGTCAGTTGTTGTTGGTAGAAGTCTCAAAGCAGCAGATGCATATTTTATGCATATATATTCATTGACTGATATTGTCAATTTTAACCCTATCACAAGATATTTCACCATTGTGCATCTCTATATGTCACCCTTAATTCATATGAAATATTAATGTTCAAATTTAAAAAATTCAATATTTTGCTCTTTTTATGCGTGCAATTTCTGTATAAAAACAAGGGGACCAGTGGAACATGGCTGTTTTTTGTAGTTTGTTTAAGCTTTAAATTGTTTTATTTTTTTAAGGAGAGTTATTATCATTATTCACTAAATTTGTAAAGGTTAGATAATTTTTTTAAAATAAAAATAGTAATACATTTTAGTAATTGTCTTAACTTTCAGAATTAAACATTTTATAGCAATAGGGGACAACAGTGACTTTTTAATTGAAGCAGTTTGTGACCCCCTGGTATGGTAATTAATAATAATTGGGGCAAGCAGTGTCTATGACAACAGAAGGCTAAACGAATGCTCACAAATATGCAAGAGAGTACCTAAAAAATGAAAATGAAAAAAGACAGCGAAAATATTGTCTATATATTGCTATTTCTTTAAATATTTGTTTACGTGCAGAAAGGTAAGGTACTTCTCCACCTGAAACACATGCTAACCACAGGTTCACCTGGTTTTATATGTGTGCGCTTGGGATACAGTCATGCCAGACATTAAAGTGATTGATTTGTAAAACTCTGAGACAATGTCTGGTCGAAACTTTTGAGGTCTTCTGTTTAAATTAGCAATACTCAATAAAGTAAACTCATTAAACTTCAGAATTTTGTTATTGGACTTGGAAACAAATTTAAACTGATTTGCAACAGCTGTTAACTCCTGTCAGGTGAATTAGATGGCTCTGCACATTTATCCCATTCATTTTCTTTTCATTTCTTTTCAGAGTTGTCTGTTATGTAAGTAAAATACTTACTTGTCTTCCATGTCTTCCTTCCAGGTGGTTTCCTGGTGACACGGAAGATGCTGGACATGTTCAAACGTCCAACTGATCCTCCCGAGTACAACTACCTTTACCTGCTGCCAGCTGGCGTCTTTGTTGGAGGCTACGCTGCAGCTCTGCAGTGTGGATACAATGTTGAACAGGTGCAAGAAGTTTGCTGATGCCATGTCCGTGTTTTCAGTCTACAGAGCATTTCTGGGCTTTTCTTCCTCAAACTCCTTCTGAATGCATCCTTGGTCCTGATGTCGCCCACAAACTTTCAACTGAAATTACTGGGTCTTTCATTTGCTCAACAGATGATGTACTTGGGCTCTGGTCTGTGCTGTGTCGGTGCCCTTGCGGGTCTTTCAAACCAGTCCACAGCACGTCTGGGTAATACTCTTGGTATGATCGGAGTCGCAGGTGGGCTGGCGGCAACTCTAGGCGCCCTCAAACCGAATCCTGAGCTCCTGGCACAGATGAGCGCCGCCATGGCCGTGGGGGGAACTGCCGGTAAGCATCTATTTATTTTTAGCCATATAATCTGGGAGACTTTCAGGCAAACCCTAATACTTCCAGAATACTGGTGCAGCAGATGGCTTCGGGGTTCGTGTTGTTGTCCAAGCATGGGAAGATTAAGAAGCAGGTGTGCGCAGGGTTTGTGATGTTTACATCAAACGCAGCATGACTAAATCACCAGGCGCTGGAGGCCTCTCAGAACAACCGGCATCGGGTATTACTCACTTTCTCGCTCCGCTCTGGGACAATTGGATCATTGAAATGCTAATTGTTCCAGTAACAAAGCTGAAAAACAGACTAAACTATTGGCGCGGATAATAGCGCTCTTTACCAGATACAGCCGCGTTGAAAGGCTTCCTGGAGGAACATGTGTGCACACAAACACGCCCACTTTAGACCAACAGAAACATTTCCCAAGGTGGACCTCATCAGCAGCACCTGGCTCTTCCACAGGGCCCATTTCCCAGCAGGGCTCTGACTGTGTGTGCGCTTGTGGCTTTGTAGGTGTTTATGCCCGTGACCTTAAGAGGCGTTCTGCTTTATCAGTCTTTCCCTTTTCTACCTCAGGTTTGGCCATTGCTAAGAAGATTGAGATTAGCGATTTGCCTCAGCTTGTGGCTGCATTCCACAGCTTGGTGGGGCTGGCGGCCGTGCTCACCTGCGTGGCCGAATACATGATCGAGTACCCTCACTTTGCCACGGATCCTGCGGCCAACTTAACCAAGATCGTTGCTTATCTCGGCACTTACATTGGTGGAATCACCTTTAGCGGCTCTTTGGTGGCATACGGCAAACTGCAAGGTGAGCTGATGGGGCCATCTTTCTATCCAGCTCTTATTCATTCATGTGACCATGCACCATCCGTCCATCCATTAATTCATTTATACATTATCCATCTATCAGATCATTTATGCATCATCCATTTATCCCAATAGATCCATCGATTGGACCATGCATCATCCATCCATCCTTTTTTATCTATTCCATTCATCTCAGTCTTTGTCCTAGTATCAGTAGTAAACCTTTGTATTGGTATTTAAAAAACACCTCAAAATTCTGTAAACTACAGGGGCCTCGCACAGATTTACATGTAAATATGGTGGAAAATATCTAGATTCCCCTCAACCCCAAATAAATTAAACAGGTTGAGATATTAAACTCAACATCTTATCGTCATTTACAACATCATCACAATTCTTACAGATAAGAATCAGAGAATGCCTCAGCTATACAAAACAAGCAAAGTACGTGCCTAATTCTACTTGTCACTACATCCGCCTGCCTTTTTAATTTCTCCTTGGTTTTTTCTGCAGGTATGCTGAGCAGCGCCCCTCTCATGCTGCCTGGTCGCCACGCTCTCAATGCCACACTAATGGCCGCAAGCGTCGGTGGGATGATTCCCTACATGTTGGATCCAAGTTACACCACAGGCATAACCTGCCTGGGATCGGTTTCTGCCCTGTCCGCTGTCATGGTATGCATCAGGCGTCCATGTCTTTGATCCCTTGTCCCTCTCAGCATTGGGCTTATTTTAAAAGTAGAAGAAGCTGGACGTGGTAGATTAAAAAATAAACATGCAGGAAAGCTATTAAAAACTCTCAGTAAACTCCAGGAAGGAGAAATGGGAGTTGGTGAGAGGTCTACAAGTAACAATATTGCTTTTTTTAAAATAAAGGAAACAGGAGCTGTCTTGAAATTTTTAGTCGAGCAGAACGCTGATTGTTACAGCTATAAACAAATAAGGCGTTAAAGTTTTGAAGGGTTTTGAAATTGTGAGATTGATAGGTTACAATACGCTCCTTAATAACAATACACACCAAATTCAGCTTCCTTTTCCATCTGTTTATTTCTTATTTATTTGAAATAAAAATGTAAGATTATGAAAGAATAACATTTTATAAACTTTTTTTTCATAGGTATTTTAACCAATAATGTTGGCTATTAAATTAAAGGGAAGAGCAAAATAGCCTTTTGCCTCAGTTCTTGACCAAACCAGCGATTGGAGTTTCAGTGGTAAAGCATCATGTAAGATTACTGATTATTATCTCGGTTTTCTTTTGGACCTAATCCGTATTTCAAGTAGTGTTATGAACCATCTACTGTGTGTTTGTGTGTGTGTCGTTTTCTCTTTGCACACTTTTTTTTAAAACAGACCTTGCATGTGGTCAGAAGGAACCATTTATGATGTCTGAGCTGAAATAAATGAAACACTCGGTGGGTGTTGGATCTCGTTGCTGCTTTGGTAACTACAGTTGGCTGCCGTTAAACAACAACTGTACAAATGATAGAGGAACGAAGAGCATGTGGACCTAATTGTGAAAAATGTTAGTTCTTCAGATGGGGTTTTCTTTTTTTCTTATTATAAAAAAGAAAAGACTAAATCAAACATTCAACACTAATCCAGATGCTTTTATTACATGAGTTTAGAGCAATTTGTTGCATTTGGTTGTCATCTAAGACTCCAAAGTTTTAAGTTTTGGCAATAATAGACATATGTCACAGTTTATATTTAGGTTATTGGCCTACTTACCCTATTAAGGTTATTTAAGGTTTTTGCTAAACAAAGTGGGACAGTTGAAAACAGTTTGTAATTTTTCTTAATGTTTTTTTTTTTCCATGGCACAGATTTAGCTTCACTGTTGTTAAAGTTTTAATAACATTTCTTAATATAGTTCTACTTTGCAACATTTCAAGGTGATTAACAAGACAGAAATATATGGTAAGATCTATGCATTACAATAGAGTTGTCAAGATAGAAAAAATTGAATTTTTTTCCCAATACCCTGCTGCCCTGGTCAGGTTCAGGTTGAATGAATTGATTAACAATGCCTCGTTATTCTCGCTCCCCTCCTTCAGGGTGTAACTCTGACTGCAGCTATCGGAGGAGCTGACATGCCGGTGGTCATCACCGTACTCAACAGTTACTCGGGCTGGGCCTTGTGTGCCGAGGGCTTCCTGCTGAACAACAACCTGCTCACTATCGTCGGTGCTCTCATCGGCTCGTCTGGAGCCATCCTGTCATATATTATGTGTGTGGTAAGTGGCCCACACTCAAAAAATGTTGCGGCTCTTGTTAAGATTTTTGAAAAAGTGTATTCCTGTTCCTCTGCAGGCATCCGGGAGGGACTCTTTTGATTTGTATATTTTCTGTACCTTTTCATTTCAGTAAAAAGGTTTTATTAGGGGGTAAAAAAAAAAAGAAGTAAATATTTCCTTTCTTTTAAGGCCATGAATCGTTCACTTGCTAATGTGATCCTCGGAGGTTATGGCACGTCCTCCACTGGCACAGGAAAGCCCATGGAGATCACAGGGACACACACAGAGGTCAACGTGGAGCAGACTGTCGACATGATTAAAGAGGCGCAGAACATAATCATCACACCAGGTAAAAGGCACAGAGGTCTGGTTTATGAGTGTAAAAACACGCTGCTTTGACTTTTCCTGTCACTTTTCTTTCCCAGCACCACCAAAAAGTGTGTTCTGTTTGTTTAACCTCCTCTCAACCTACGTTGCATCACCGTTTTCTGGAGTAATTGACAAGTCCTGGCGGATTGTATGCAGAGACAAAAACAACCTTGCATGGGTTTTCTGTGTGGTCGGCAGTAAATAAGACGTTCTACATTGGGGCGTATGAATGCAAGGTCGGAGGGGGAACTTAGATGATATGAAGCTTTACAGGGTTTTGTTGACAACTGTTATCCAAACTGGCCTGTAGTTCGTTTTTCAGGGTTGATGCGTGGGGTCTAAACACAGTTTCTGTTCCTGCTACGTGTTTCACATCAATCTCATGTTTCCTAGATTCAAGTCGACGCAGAACCTGTGACAGCATCCCATAAACTCAGCCTTGAATTGAAGTGGCTAATTAAATTATGGGTAGCTGAATTATTGGTTGGCCTCAGACATTTCAGTCCATTCCTTAAGACCGTTGTGACGCCATAGCTGACCCAAACAGTTGCCGCGATCACGTGAGTACATGTAAACATGGACTTAAAAGCGCCTATTCTGCAAATTGGCTGTTCCAGTCCCAGAGCATTATTCCAATTTGCAAGGAAACTTTAGAGGAAATCACAGCGATTTACAAGAATTTACCAAATTGCAGCACCCGCGTGGCCCGTTTAAAGAGAAGCGAGGCTTCAAATGTAGGTTAATTCAGCTTTCCTTTCTGAAAAATAGCTGAACAAAACAAAAACTACTATCAGTATGAAAGACAAATGTGTACAGTAACGATTGGAGTGAAATTGATTTGTTTTTATAATTTAAGAACCAACAAAATCACAATGAGAGAGAAATAGGGTGGTCACATGTATCTTATCAAACTATTTTTCACTATGACTTTAAATTATAAAAGGAATCCTTCATCCATTCTGGGTTTATCTGTCTTACTGCCCAGTGGTTTGTCATCCACCCATCCTTCCATCCTTTTATCCATCCTTGAACCCTATCTTTTCTTCCTTACAGGCTTTAACACTGTAAAGAATACAGATGAAGAACACATCATCACTCTCACATTACAAACATGTAAAATACAACAATAAGATAAAAGCTAACACTTGTCTTTGGGGTGATACCGTCTAGCAGGGTTACTCGGCGCCAGCTTTTAGTCATTGCCCCCCCTTATTTTCCATTCTGAGCGTTATTCCTAATTGTAGCCGTCACAGTCACTTTGGCTGATTGACGTCTGTGGAAACACTTACGGCCCCGGTTGATAAACAGAAGTGTTTTCCTGGCTTTTGTCTGAGCCATCTCTGCATGGTCTGGGAGCATGTGTTTTCCTTTACGCAAGAAAACTCATGTGAGAATATTGGCAGCGAAACTTGCAAAAATAAAAAAATAAAAACGCAGCTAACGGGAGCAAGAAAGTGAAAATCTTCAGATAGTTCAGCTGTACGACAGACAGCAACACTGTTTTGGTGAGATTTTTCGAGGCGTGTCACCTTGTCTGGTGTGTTGTAACGGTATTGTTTCCGACTGCTTGTTGTGACAAAGATTGTAAACATCAGCCAAACCGCTTAAAGCCTGTTTGTGTACGAGATAAAGACCTATAAACGCCATTCACCTGTGTCATTCGTATGAAAGCAATCCAAAAGTGAAACAATAACATTAACCATTTTAGAGGATTTATTTTAACTCTTTGTCTATTGTCGTGTATTTTAAGGATTTGGAGGGCGGGGGTTGGGGGGTCCCCATCACTTATGCAGCACAATTGTCAAACACAATCAAACTAAATGTTTCGTTCTAGTTATTATGGCGCTAATGCAAAATTACACATGACATAACATCAGACATGTTAGATGAGTTTGTGTGTCTATTTCACCTCTGGAAATTTTTATTGAATAAGAATTGCATGCTTTCTCTTGAGGAAATTATCCACAGAGTTATATCTCCATAAAACGGTAAAGTACAGCTGCTATACCCAGATATCTAGCAAATGTGAGGCACTGGAATGACACGGGTTTGATTCCATGACAGAAGGTGCCAAATGTATAGCTTGAAATTAGTGTCTGTTACCAATGGGGCTACATGCAGGAGAAGGTTAAGTTGGAAGAGTTTGAGGTCAACACACAAAGACTTTATGGACTCTGTATTGCATTATGAAACATAATAATTTTGCTTTTTTTTTTACCCGATAAATGTTTAAAGTTATGCATTCAAAGCACTTTTGACTTTTAAAATAACTTGTTGAAGGATATGTTGCGTTACTTTTTCACTCGTGTTTTAATGCTGTTAGACCCAAAGTACCTCAAGTTCCATACATAAACCCTGCCTGAAGTCAAATTTTACTATGATTTTAGAACTTTATAAATTATTTCAAGCATGAATTTTAACAAAGTTGACAGAAAAAAAACTCTGAATCAGGCGGTCATTCCTGAAAGAATTCAACCAGATAAAATAAAAATGAGATAAAAATCTTCTTTCTGGCTGCGCTGAGAGCATTTTAAAGCTTTCATTTTGGAAGGACACACAACGGAAACCTCAGTACCTGCAGCATGAAAGTTGGCTTGTTTGTTGCATAACTTTGAAAGAAAATGTAAAGCGATCAAATGTGAATTATCTAATCAACTAATTTCTCCCTGCTGCTGTTTTCTAATCTCTTTCAGGTTATGGACTTTGTGCTGCTAAGGCCCAATACCCCATTGCTGAGCTGGTGAAGATGCTTGCAGAGGCTGGAAAGAAAGTCAGGTAAAGTAATGACTAGCTTGTGCAGAACCCAGAGTTGGTTTAATATAATTTATGGCCTTAAATAGAGATTGATTCAGGGGCTTTTTTAGCTGCAATCAGTCACTGCAGGTCAACAAAAATATTATTAATATTGTCAAACAACTTAGTTGCAACACAAACATTACACTTCATATCCTTTATTTTACTCTTAAAGATAATGTACTATGTTGAAAAGGGGAGGCTACCGGAGAAATAGAAAGTTTGTATCGGTACATCGTTATAGATTATATCTACATATTAAAACTTCAACCTTAACTATTTTCTAATGCTTTTTGTAGTATATTCTATCTATCCATTTCTGCTACCTACTCATGCTTAATTAATTGACTAAATGGAAACACATTTTTAGTCGGCTCTATACTATTCTGTATCTTTTTAATTATATAACATATTGCAGGGTTCTTCAACTGTTGTCCTTGAGAGCTACTGTCCTGCACCATTAAAAGGGTCCATTCTCTGACACGCATGAATCAGATCAGAACCTCGTTACCCGGCCTCTGCAGAGCTTCACTACTTCTGACGAGGAATTCCAGTCATTTATTTCTGCGGTTGTGGAAAATTTAGTTTTTAAAAGGTCCAGAGTGGGAGAATCCTGAGAATTTGACAACATTTTATTATTTTAGGAGCATGTGAATCTTCTTTGTTCACTGCTGAAATAACTCCAAAAATCAAATATTATGCATTCAGTTTTGTTTTTCCTAAATAAATGAGCAAAACTGACTCTAAGACCAAATTATTTACTAGAGTAGGGTTTTTTGTGTGCCGTTACACTGCTGGTAATTAGGTCAGGACAGTTTGCTGGCTAATCAAACTTAGTCATATATCACCAATAATCCTAGCTTTTGTATTTTTTGTAGTCTTGGCAGGTGAAGGGTTTTGCAGAAAGACCTTTTGAGCTACCCCAGTTCCCAACCCAGTAGGAAGTCTTGAGCTCCCTGATTTGCTCATAGATGATACATTTGCTCTTTATCTAAACCAAGCAACAGTTTTCTTTTAGTTAATATTAAATAATTACCCTGCCACTTTTGAATGTGCAAAATGCATTTAATGCAGCTTTTTTACTCACAACCAACCTTGACTTTGTTCCCTTCATTGTTTATCCTCTTGTTGCGAAAGACTAGCGATTTTTGTCAATTTCTCTTTTTCGTACAAATAATCGTCCAGCCCTGACGTATAACGGGTTGCAAATTTTTCTTGCCAGTCATCTCTGTCTAATGTTGGCTGATAAGGCTAAACCTCCCTGAATTTCACTACCCATGTGTCAATACAACCATGTTTTGTTGGGGGTGAGTTCTACCCGAGTTACACTTCTGCTTGAATGTCGCAATTTTTCCCTGGCGTCGTATCAAATATAGCAAGTGCGGGGACTCTTAAAATACGTATACCAACCAGAGTCTACACCTTTAAGACATTATTAAGGCAGTTTTTCTCCCCATTTTATTCATTCATTCCATTTAACCTTCTATTAATTGTTTTTGGACAAATCAAACTAAACAATCTTTTCTAGCAATGATCTTAAGTAGCTTACTAAGCTAACTCCCAACGACTGTCTAAAGGATACTTGACAAGTCACCAGTCTTTGCTAAGTAAATATTTTGTGTAAAAAAATAATAAGTAACTTTTTTATTTTTTGATGAACCACATTTTGGGTTCGGTTTATTCTACACTACATGATAATTAGTATTTATATTAATAAAGGCTAAGAATGCTTTAACAAATAGGCCTTTTTGGTTTAATTACTAAAGTAAGTTCAATCTTTATTGATTTTATGACATATGGAGATTTATATTGTTATAACTTGCTTATTAATAATCGTGGGTCGGCGAATATAGACCAAGTTTATATAACTGTCTGCATTTCATTCCGGTAGGCAATAAAGGATGCTTATTGCTTTCATCCGGCTGATAAGCAAATGAGATTGCATGTAAAGACCAGTGTGTATATGCGAAGAAGGAAACGCTAACAAGGGACAGAAAAAGGTACAGCGGAACCTGGTCTAATTTTCCTGCCTCTGCCGTTTGATCCTGGATGTTGCAGCTGCTGCTACTTAGAGCATTTGTGCCTGATTAGAGGAAAGTGGGTGGTCAGAGAAAAAAACAAAAAAACAGGAGAAAACATTCTGTTTTTTTCTGTTTTGTCTTCTTTCTCTGTTTCCTAATTTATCCTTTTATTCCCAACAGCCTGTGTAATCGCTTGTGTCTTTCTTCTGTCTTAAGCAATACGCCTCTCTCTGTTGTTGTTCGCTACGTTCAAGCAGTGCAACGCAAAATTCTGATTCTTCTCAATAAGATCAAAGCTCCAGTTTCTATTTTTGTTTTACTTAATCCTCATTTGTAACATCTGCAGATTAACATGTTTACTAGAAACGAGAGTTCTTTCAAAATGTGCTAGAACGGCGAAGAAGACGAGCAGCTTTCTGCTAATTACCTAAGCTGATTACATGTTATGGTTAATTGAGTTTGAGAGCCATGCGCATGTAACAATCAAAGACCGCACACTAAACAGATGTTTGTGGAGGAGTGCAGCGGGAGCTCTATGTAAACTGCTGATATTATCCCTCAGCTAAATTTGTCAATTAACTCTTTATCTTTATTATTTTTATTGTACTCCTCCTTTGGTGGATTCAGTTCTGACATCTATTCTTTTTCTTATCAGTATTGCAGTTATAAAGGAAGGATTTTGTTCAACATGAATTTTCCCTGCAGGTTCGGTATTCACCCCGTCGCCGGCCGCATGCCCGGGCAGCTCAACGTGCTGCTGGCTGAAGCAGGCGTCCCGTACGATATCGTCCTGGAAATGGAGGAGATCAACGAGGACTTCCGTGGTGAGTCCAGGTTCCGTTTTGTAGTTTGTTTTTTTATTTTGCCATTATTGTTCAACTGTTATTGTTGTAACGTTCCACATACAAACTGAATAAAGCTGTAGAAATAGCCATGCTGAAGCGAAACATGTATTATGACAGTTACACAGGAAATGCAAAGAAATTTGAAATGCTCATTGGTAAAAACATTTCCTACGTGTATTTTTCCTCCCTTCCTTGTATACTACTTGGTGTCTTTCCTTCCTTTATTACTCGTGAACTTTCTAATGTCTTCCCTTCGCTTCTTTTATACTGTCGTCTATCATTATTTCCCTTCACTGTTTCATGATTCGTATCTTTTACTTTCATATCTTGATTGCTTTTGAATATGCCTTCATTTTTACCTCCCCTTTTTCATTGTATCAGTCCTTTCTTCCCCTTCAGGGGTCCCCTCCCATTGTTTCAGGTTTTTAATTTTTTTAATCCTTTTCTGCCACAAATTCACAGTGAACTATTAAATTCCAATCTCGTTGTACAATGTGTATAATGACAATAAAAGGCATTCTATTCTATTGTATTCTATTCTAATCTATTCTAAGATTTAGGCTTCAAGTACTTAAGGTCAATACTTACTTAAAGAACTGTGAACTCTAGAAAGTTTAGTTTTGGAAAGTCTGGACTTTCTTCTAGTGAAAAATATTTCTGCTGTACTTTGCAAATATGTTTAAATGTTCCGAATGACCGTTTACGTTTCCTTAAACTACTTTTAAAAATGGAAAAGCAGTAACTCGACTTATCAATCGTTTATACACTTCTCTACCTAATCAGCAACTAATAGCTTTAATATCCAGAAAATAATTAGCACAATGTTTGTTTTTTTTGCGCCGTTTTTTATGACAAGTCGGTCCGACACTTACAAGATTTGTGCGGTGAATTAGAAAACAAGCACAAATCCAGATGTGGCACACATGTAAGAAATATATTTGTTTCGTGTGAAAACAGAAACTGACCTGGTGCTGGTGATCGGGGCAAATGATACAGTAAACTCAGCCGCCCAAGAAGACCCCAACTCCATCATCGCTGGCATGCCGGTGCTGGAGGTCTGGAAGGCGAAGCAGGTGAGACATCTGGCGTGAGCGGGGATAATAAGATCTGCCTCAACGCCCAGAGAGAGGGAGATGATGACAAAAAAAAAGAAGAGATTTTACTGGTGAACTACGTGCATCTGCTGCCCTACATTCAGATTATGAGTGCAGGTGCAACCCCATGCGGATCCTATTAGACTGGAGTTTTTCCTTGTGAAATGACCACACGCAGAGAGCACAATGATCTATTCTTTTTTCTTTTGTTGTTGCCCGCAGGTTATTGTGATGAAGCGATCCCTGGGTGTCGGATACGCAGCAGTGGACAACCCCATCTTCTACAAACCCAACACTGCGATGTTGCTCGGCGACGCCAAAAAGACATGCGACGCCCTGCAGGCCAAGGTCCGCGAGACTCAGAGCCAGTAACGACAAAGCAAAACCGTCACCTGAGAGCACAAACAAAGAGGAAAGGTTAAAGTTAAAGTTCATCTCTATACAGCCGTAACTTCACGAAAAGAGTAAACAAGATAACTGAGACGAGCAGTTTTTGGCGCCCGCCTTTTCTCTGATCTAAAAATAAAGGAATGTTGTCTTGTGGGATCTATACAATACAGATACTGTATATTTATTTTTAACTGATGTAATGGGACATCCTTTATTTCTAGGTCCAAAGGTAAGGCTGGGGTGTAATCAGTTGTGGTACGTTGTCATCAAATTTAGATGTGTCTATTGATGTAAAAAATAAAAACAATCAGGACCATAGATGAGTTAGTGTTAGATGAGTTCAGTTTTGCGTATGAGATGTTTTAGGAAATGGTTATGGAGTAAAAAAAAAATTTTTTTTGATTTGGACTAAAGAAGAAGTGAAGGAGGCACCGACATGTTTTCTGACACCACAATTGTATTCCTCTTGTTTCTATTGAGCCACCTGTAAACAAACTGATGTGAAAATGTAAAAAAAAAAAAGTACTGTGGTCTAATACTTTTCAAGAGCATCTTCTTATAGTGTTTGCTGCTTTACGTTTTTTTTTGCTACACACCCAAATCAGAACTCGAATGAATTTAATTACCCCAGACATCTTTCTACTGTTTTGTTGAAATATTCTGCTCTTACAAACACTCATCCCTCAGATTACTTGAAAAAGACTTTGTTTTGTTTTCCATCTTGGCGCCTTCCATCATCCTGCCAGGTTTCATATATTGCAGTAGAGGAAGTTTCTTTCTTTATTTTTTTTTTAGTGAATGTGACTCATCCACTCCAGAGTGAATCCTCATTTCTGCTCCACAGGGAAATGAAGGATCACATTTTGTAAGTAGGGCCATCTATTAATCTCTTGTACTCGAATCTAAACATCTGCGCTCTTAGTGAAGTCGTTGCTTCACGATAAACTTAAATAAATCTTCCTTTTGATTTCACATTAGACTTCGCTTTAATCCTGTGCCAATTCAATCTGGAAAGATTGTCAGATGCAATTTGACTTCTATGCTACCACTCAAGTATTTCTTCCAACAAAAACAAAATCTCTGTAAATTTTCTTTAAAGTAGTTATTTTATAAGTTTATATTTGCTCCATTTGTCCACTCACAACCCTTAAGAACAACTACAAGATAATGATTCATCATGGGACCTCACGCATTGACCTTTACAACTATCCTACCATTAAATGACCAACAGCTCTGTAGTACAACCAATTTGTGTCATTGCATCTTTTGCATAATCTAACCCAATTTTTTCATCCTGTTCAGCAGGTTACCTCGGATATTTCCAAATAATTCAGGACCAAGTCTATTCCTATTGCATCATCAGGCCTCAACAGTTTGTTGCTATAGTTTCTTTTTGTGCAGCTGCAATGAGAGATGACGCTGTAACATATTAACAAGTAAAGGCAAATAAGCTTCAATAGGCTTCAAACGTATAGATTGTTGCAAATCTTGAACAAAATGTTCAATAAAAATTAGGTAAATTCAGTTTCTTCTTTTTCCAGTATCCCTCCTTTCAACCTTTGCTTTTTTTCCGCCTGAGGGATAGTATTTTTGTAAGAAGGCATAGTTGTGCAGAGCAACATTGGGATTTAGAAGAGGTAGGTTTCAACGCAACATCTTAAGAGGATGAAATTTACTGTGAATTTTTTTCCCCTCTGTTGTTTGGAACATTTTCTTTCCTAATAAAGCTGCATTTACACTAGATGTTCCCTGTAGTTGTCCTTTCTTTCCCCAACTTTTCCTTTTTAAAGTAAAAAAAAAATATGAATCTGTTCAACACTATAAAGGTTTTCTATGATATTGCTACTGCAGTTTTTAGGTTTATTGCTTTGGGGCTGCTATTGTACAGCACAGCTGAGATTTCAAATACACCATTTGAAGCAAACACCTGTAATAACGTGAATCAGGGGTGACAATTTTATCCACCCAAAATGAACTGGATGTTTTTAAAATCTATAAAGCCCTATTGACCTGACTGATATGTGCTCCATGAACTTTGCTTGGTTATTAGATTTTTGTGGTATTTACAAAGAACTGACAAGCTTAGCTGAATGGAAACGCCCTGTGATCCTCAGCAATGCAACATATCTCACATTAGGTCTAGACTTGTACTAGGGTCTAGTATATCCCTGCATATCCATGGTTTACAATGGCCTAGTCACTAGGGCATTGTAACCCATTGATATGCCGTTTTTGTTGCTCTTACTGTATGGTTTGTTTAGTGTCTTTATCTCAAGGACTTTCCCCTGCTTTCTTTCAGCAATGGCTTTCTTTTAGCCTCTCTTCAATACAGACCTATTTTGTGGAGTGAGCAACCAAAAGATACTCCCACCTGACCTGTGAATGTTTGGAGCTCCTCTGATTAATGCTGCCCTTGTCTAAGCAGTCGGTGTAAACGGAGTGTGATCTCTTAAAAGGTTTTGACAATTGCAGGTGATTGACTTGGCACTCCTTCACACGCCGATATTGTGTTGTTATCTAGCCATGCTTGAAAGAACAAAACAAGTTGATTCCTGACCCGTCTTGGTCAGTTTCATGTTCACTAACGTGCTCTAACAAACGTCTACAGCTTTCATCGACCAGCTGGATTTTTACTGATATTAAACCACATTGGTGGACTTTATTTGTGAACTAAGTAACTGTTTTTATGTAGATATATAAAAGTAAAGGAGCTAATAACACAGTTATGGCAAACTTTTTTTGAGGAAAAAAATGAAAGCCAGCTTAATTCAATGACTGAAATGTAAATATCTGCAGGCTGCACTGATTGCTATTCATCGGTGCAGATTTAACGATGTGGTTAAGAGGGCACTGCTCAAATGGCAGATCGCAGCACAGATAGTTTTTTGTTTCCTTTTTTGAAGAAAAGATCGCATGTGTACAAGATGAGGGTTCATCCTGCAACAAGTGGCACTCAGGCTGTTATCTCCACTGAGGTATAGGGAGGTCCTGACTGGACTCACAGTTGCTTAAAGGGCAACCCACAGATCCTAGACATAATAAACAACGATTCGTCAACAGGATAGCCTGTCATCAATAATGAATGTGGCCAAAAATAAACAAAGTATGTTTTCCTAGCCTTGCGTGTCATTGTCTTTGGTATTTAATTACGATGAAAGTGTGCAGAGTTAGCGGAGTTTCTGTCTGATTGCATCCAGACATACAGGTACTGCACTTTAGTTTACATGCAATCGATGCGGAGAATTTTTGAGTATAAAATGTATTTCAGCATAGACATGTGGGAAAAATTAAAACAACACTGTTGCAATTTTCTTAACAATTATCAATCCTGGAAATACAAAAACATTTAAACCACCAAAAATCTCTTCCTATCTCTATGTATCTCTTTTTCCTTACGTCGTGCTCAAACAGGCTTGCCGTGTGATTAGCCATGAAGGTGCGAATCGCTTACATACAAGTGTGGATATGAAAGATCTGTCTGCATGACATCATATATTTCTGAAAGGCTTTCAGATCAAACTGTTGGGTTGAAAGGATTCAGCATGCAACCTGTAGCATTTTATCAGGAAAACCTGATAAAATGCTTTAAACACTCAGAGGTAAGATGAGATATGTTGTCTGCAAAAGCAAACCTGGACATCCAAAAACTCATCACTGAAAAGGCAACTTGTAGCATATGTATGTAAACATACGTATGTGAAATTGAATCTCCACATTGATAAAAAAAAAAGAAACTTTAACATTAAAGTTTTGTTTCTTCTTAATTTCACTCTGTGCCATTAATTATGTCACTGATATAAAAAATCTAATTGTAGATCGTAAGTCTGCCATAACCTTATAAAAGACTTACTGGCCGGTTTCCTTCTACTCTGTTATTATTTTATCTTTTACTTATTCCTATAAAAGGTACACCTGCCCCAGTGCCTCTATTATTGTCTTATTCTCTCTGTGGTTCTCAGTACTTGATGAAGACGCTGTTATTAATTATTTTGTAGACTTTGTTTTCCTCTGAAATACACACAGTACTCCCTTTTTTTCCCCTTGAAAGTGCCCCAGGCCCTGTGCTTCTATTTGAAGCTCTCTCTCTTTCTGAGAGGTTTGTTGCTGCGATTTCCTTGTGCATGCTCTCATTGTTCTGTTTTCCCCATTGAAAGCGCCTCTGTGTTTGTTGACCTCTTACCTGAATGTAGTCATTTAAAGAGCTGCTGTTATCATTGCCTTTTTTTTTTATTGTCATTGTTTGTTACCTCATTAATTTCTCCACACACCCCTTTTAACGTGCCTTTTTTCAGCATGATCATAGATTGAGACATTTGTTTGCTTTTTCTCTTTGTACCTTGATGTAGTTGTTAACAGAGCTGTTGTTAACTTTGCACGTTTTGTTTTTCTCCCAATCGAAAGTACCCATGCCCCTGTTCTTCAGTGTTTATGGTTGTCCCTCTCCTGGATGAAAGTGCAGAACTTGTTGCAGTTAATTTTTTTCCTCCCCAGTTATCCTGTGTATAGCAATAGTACACATCCTCTCCATTATTTAAGTTGAAAAAATGTTTATCATTCTCAAATAGTTTATTTCGCAGACATTGTCTTGATTTTAAGAATACTGTATTTTATTTGTCATTTATCATACAGATATTTAACCTTGATCTTGTGTACGTTTCATGTCCCAAGCTGTTTATCTCAAGCCTTTGTTTGGAGTAACTGCATTACAGCAGTGTTTTAAAAGCACCTACAGCATCCAGACCGAGTCCTCTAAGAATTATAGACACAGTTTCTAATGTGCACAGCGCCCCAAATCTTCAAGACCTTTTATTCTTTTAGCTATGACAGCCAGAGATAGATGTAGGCCATTGACAAAAACAACTGGCTTCCTTGCTCTTTGCCGCTCAAAATAGGAGAATAAGTAAACACTGTGGGAGTGTGTCCTTTTAAGCTGCTTTTATTATCCAGCTGGTTTCCAACTTCTCGTTTTAAACTGCCGAGACGTTGGGATATGAGGATGATGGAAGTAGTGAGAGAAAAACATTTCTTTCTGATTCAGAATTGAGAAACATTTAGATAAGAGTTTGTATATGTCTGTGCATTAGTATGCTGGCATATAAGACCCATTAATGCAAAAGCATGTAGATCGAAGAAGGAACTGTTTATTTAAACGTCTCCCAGACTTCTGCTGTCTTTTAGTTTGTTAATGTCTACTAAGCAGTTGAGAGTTGTTATGCAAAAGTAAAACATATACCTTTACGAAAATACACATGTAGGCCATGTTTACTAATTGATGAGATTCAAAAGCAATTGGTTGCCCTGACGTTTTATTTAGGGGGATTAAAGTAAATGGGACAGAAAACATGCACAACAAGCCACTGCTGTCTGCAAGCTTCTGATGCATTTTGGCTACCTGTTATATTATCTATTGCATGTTTATTTATTTTATTTTAGATTAATAAAGAGGCTTAAAAGCTTGAGCTACAATGCGGAGGACAACTGAGATACACCTTGGATTAGCAGGAAACCACTTCAGAGACAAGGGCAAATAATTCTTCTGTTCAGCTTCAGTAAATAACTTATAAAACGTGATTTTACATCATTATTAACGCTTTCTCTACATGTTAAAGCATTTACATGAATTGTAAGTGCTTTATCTCAAAGTCCTTTAAAACACAAAAATGATTTACTTTACAAAAGCATCAATGTTTCTGAGAAAACTTTTGCTATGGCTTTCAGTTGCATAGGCTTTATAAAGTAATGCTGAAATACAATGACAAATAATGAGATCTGTAATTATTATAAGAGGTTTATTCAACCAAACTTAAACATAGCTGCTATAGAAAACGTTGTGTGATTCAATGTTGCCCTTAACCTTTAAACGAATACATTTTTTGTTAAATGTCAAATGTAAAATGTTGATGAATTTTCTTTTTTCTTTTTTTAAGATTTTCCTCCCTTAAAACACTTCCAGAGATTGATAAAGAAAAAGAAAAAATTGCCATCCAATTTCTTAAATGTTTTGTGTTCCGTGGTTCTGTGTTATTTTCTTAGAAAGGATATTTCTGAGTATGTTTGAGGAAACCGCAAATATTAAATTTTGGGCTCTCTTTTCATTTTAAATAACACTGTTACACAATACACCGCCTATTTACCTAAAAGTCTGCCTACACAACTCCACCAGACTAGCGACAGCAGCAATTAAAAAGTGCCTGGTGAAAATGTGGTAAACCATAAAATGAAGCTCATTTGTTCAACAAAATATAAAGCTCCTAAGAACGGTTGTGAATGGAATCAGTAGCATGGCGAAGTCATGTGAAGATGGGTAAAGGCTATGTTTTTGACATATACAGCATCTTTGTGACTAAAGGTAACATGGTTACATGATTATGCTATACAACTGGACTATATGCCTAGAAAATACTTAATAGCCATCTCTAGCACTGCCAGCTATACTTAAAACTGCCATTCAGTTAAAAAAATTTTTTAACTCAGTTTATTTGTATAGTGCCAATTTGCAACACCTCATGTCAATGAATTTACAAGAAAGTCTTTTCATTACAATTATCGAGTCACTGACTTGCTGTATTCACTCCTCCTGGATCAGCACACCAAAGCTTGATTTGTGTTGTTGACTTTACAGCAATCCCTCATACTGGCTCACAAAGTAGCTTCTTAAAGTTAAGACAACATAATTCCTGTAGCTTTAATAGGATTAGTTCTGTTATCACAGATAAATTGTGATTTTTTTTTTCCAAAGAGGGCATAGTTACTGAAAGAGTATTATCATACATAGACGGAAATATTTAGCTGGACAATGGCCTTTCTTTCAGCTCATTTTTGTTTTTATGTGTGTTAACTTTTTGTCATGGTAATCACAAACTTCACTTGCAACTTGTTTAGCTGTATCTTCTCAAAAAATATCTTAATTTCAATCCACTTTTAGACAAAAAATGTTTTAATACCTAAAATAAGTTTGTGTATGTGAAATTTTGTCTCTGGGAGCAGAGGTTCTTCAATGGGAGTCATATATCAGCAGGATGACCTCTTCGGTGACAGGTGGGACTCATCAGAAATCCACACAAAAGCAAAGACTGACACAATGAAAAAGGGAATGAAAGCAGGATGAGGTTTCACAGACGGGGACTGAAAAAGAAAAACATCACATATCTCCCCTTTATCTGTGCCTCATTCACTTTCTGGCCCTTTCTTGGGTTTTGTCAGACTACAAAGGCAGGAACACCTGAGCTCTGGATGTGAGCAGTATCTGGTCTCGGAAGGAATGTGTCACTAGTTTTAGATTGGGTGTCTTTGTGTGCGTGTGCATGCGCTGCCTTAATGTGCGTGTATGATTGAGTGGTTGGAGGAGAAGGAAATGGCAACAGCCTGCATAACGTTTCTTTGAACGCTCCCCAGCTGCATGGTGGCCCATTCAAAACCCAGTAGCCTCATGCAGTGTTTGATCACACAGTCTGAGTGGGTATTTGATGAAATCTGGATGTCAGACGCACAAGTACTCGTGTGTTGAATCTCTGAAGTTGGTTTTACTGAAGTTGCCTGCAAAGGTGCAAATATGTATCCTTTTTTTCATGAATGACCCATATCTGATTGTACGATACAGACTGATTACACCAGTGGTACATATTGTTGTGACATTTTTTCAAACAACTAGCTTTAAAAAACATAAATCTCTGTCCTGAATTGTTGAAGCAAGTGAAAATCAAAGCAACTAAAACCTCTACTTTATAGTTTATCAGTATACAATCACAAACTTTATTGTGTAATATTTGGATTTTATGGAATAGGCAAACACTAAACAGTGTATTGTCTTAAAGATGGAGAAGAAGGATAAATGTAATACAGTAAGTATATATATTTTTAATGTAATCCCAGGCTTTGAACCCTCTGATTGATCACTGACTATATTTATCAACCATAAGCCTGCCCTGGTCATGGCTGCATGCCTAATCCTAAAGACTGGAGGAAGATAATAATCAGAAAAGCAGCTAAGCTTTAGTAGTAACTCTGGAGGAGTTGCAGACTATCCAAGCTCAAGAGAGATAATTTGTTAATAGAACAACTTTAAGCAATGACGTTTGCAGAGTGAAAAAGAGCATTGCAACTTCTGGCCTAAATGCTATTTCTTTCAATTAACCTGCACACATGATGGTATGAGGAATGGTGGTGGCAGCTTGCCATGCACAGCGTTTTAATTTAGCACAAATAGCTGTGTGACGGTCACATAACTCCCTAAAGAAACCATGTAAGAGGTTGCAAAAATAAACAGATTGCTCGAGTAATCTTTTTACTTTTGCACAGATCACAGATTACCAAGTGATAAGGTTTACTATGGAAGTATATTTAGGTGTTAGAATATTAGAAGTTGCAGCAAAGTTAATACGTTGGTTTACATTTTCCATCCATTCTGAGTAAGCTTGACATAATTTTCAAACAAAAGGTGGCTCAAAAATTAGTTGCTAGAATAGATGATCTATTTGTGACGAGTTTTGATAATAATTTACAATTTTGCTTCATACTAATATAATGCAAGGTATATTACTGTATGTTGGTATATCCAGTGTTGTAAGTAAGTGGACAAGTATTCAATTGTATGAAGCGCCAGCATAAATTTAATCCCTAAGCATATCAGGACTTTTATTTTTATTTTTATTTTTTTGCAAATGTTTTAAGAAAATCAACCCACTGACCTTTTATATTCACTAAAGTCACTAAACTGGATCTAATTCATCTTAATGTTGTTTACCATATTAAATATTATTTTTTTTGCATTCTAATATATTCTATAAAGGTTTGAACTGGACAGCATGCATGTGTCAGTCTGAATCTAAATTTACTCTCATAAATTGGACTATATTAAGAATAAATAGATCTTGAACACAACAAATTGTTATATATGAATCAATGAACTTAACATTATGAATTAGATTTTTTTTTAAACGGGCTAATTGTCTTTTTTGCACTGTACTTTAATATTCTCGTGCTGAAAGTTAGTTGGTGATGACTCAGAGAAGGGACGGCTTAAAGATGGATGCGCAACTAAACAGTAATATACACAAAAAATAAAAATAACTGAGCTAAAAACAGGGAAACCCCTCATTAGTGTGACAGTCCACTGAGTCATTTCTTGGAAATGTAATAAAAGCTAATTTACGGTGGTTTTTGTGAAGCTCTTACGTGTTTGTTCAGCCAGGCAACACATTGCAGCAACACTAAGCAATCTGCCAAAACAGCACTCCAGTATAGGAAATATTAATAAGTGGCCATGACCTGCCTGTGTGTGTTCGTGCGTATGTCGGCTAACAGGGTGTGTTGGTTTACAATTATCTGCGTGGGCTTGTGTGTGTGTGTGTCTGTGGGTTTCAGTGATCACTTTGGGATGTTTCTCAGCTGTTGCTGTGGACGTCTTGAGAAACAAGTACTGTAGTGGAGCTGTGCAAAGATACAGTCAATGTAACTGGAGTGTGAAAATAACTTAGTATATAATCTTGAATTACACTATTGTGTTATTTACCAACAAGAAAAATCCAAATATCATGTATACCATAAAAGTGTCAGTTGTCTTGTGGAAAATGAGCGCCACCAGAAATCCTGCTTTATATGTTTTCAATCATGTTTTAGATGGTTAAAGGAGTAATTTAGTCATTTATTCACACTCAAAAAAATCTCAGCAGTATGCAGAGGAAATCTACACAACCCTGCCAGCTGCTTCTCATTCTGGTCACCAGGTTGACTTCTGTCGGATGTCCAATTCCTTAACCACACAGTTTGGTTGTGCTGTTTAATGTGAGACGAACTACCTAATCCCACTGCTAAAATGGTTGAGGTCAGATTGAGGTCAGGACTTCGGGCTGCACCTTAAACTCTATTATCAAATTCAGGAGGTAGTCCAATAGAAACCACATTATAGTCAAGGCAAGTTTATGGCACCTTTCAGCAGCAAGGCAGTTCAAAGTGCTTTACATAGCAAACACGTGATGCAGAAGCATTGCATTTTTTTCCAATTAAAATCATTAAGAGCAGTAAGGATTTTAAAGAAGCATTTCGTTTTGTTTTCAAATCAAATCATCAAGAACAATCAGTACGACTCACAATTATATTATTTGATTTTCCTGTTATTAGTCAAAGATCAAAGGTACAAGTAGTATTTATTTTTTTGGGTCGTGATTAAGTAGAGCTCAATGTTTCGGCCAATTCGCAGCTTTCTGGGAGTTTGTTACAAATTAGAGGATAATAAAAACCGAACGCTGCTTCTCCATGTTTAGTTCTGGTTCTGGGGATGCAGAGTAAATTGGTGTCAGTTAGTTCCTTTCAGCACTTTTACAGTTGTCCACAGGGGGTCACCCGTGCTCGTCCTCTGCTGGAGCGTTTGCCACCCCAGGTGCACCCTGTTGGCGTTGATGAGCTGGGCCAGTATAAGAGGAGTGGTGGACCGCCTACTCGATGCCAGAGTGTTTGTTACTCCTGGCAATCTTTATCTCAGCACCATTTTCTAGATCTCGTGTGTTTTTGTAGTTCTCTCGTTTCCAGTTTAGTCTCCAGTTGTTTCTCCAGTGTTATGATGTTTCTTTGTTACTTTGTTGCTGCTTTTTCCCATGCTCCTAACAACCCACTGTACTCACCTCAGGCTCCCCTCATCTCCAGAGCTCCTTCCTCTCAGATCTCTCTTCGGTTCACCGCATCCATCTGGTCTCCCCGCTCCTCTTGGCTCGGCTCGATCTGCCCGCTCCTGCATAACTCCTACTGCCGTTCACGTTTCCCTGGACAACTTCTCCACTCTTCACCGCTGAATTGGAACTCACCTCTCACCTTCCCCCCTGGCGTAAACCTCCATCAACCACAAGTAAGATCAGTCCAATTTAATCCTCTTACAAACCTCACAACTACTCACCTGTCCTGTCCTCCACCTCAGCGGTCTCCTGTCTCCCACGTCGTCGTACGCTCAGAGTCTCCTGCAATGACCTAACGATCATCACCGTCACCGCTGTCTTCCGTTGCCGGATCTCCCTTCACTCCCCTTCAATAAAATTCTTTATAACTGTTCTACTGGGAGTCCTCTGTATATGTGGGTCAGAAGCCTAAACAACATGACAGTTGGAACCATATAACCTGTGTGGTCTGGAAGGTTGATATGACGGCCGCAAATCTTTGATGTATGTTTGAGCTAAGCCATACAAAGATTTATATGCTAGCAGAAGAATTATAAAGTGTAAGGACTTCAGAACTGGGGTTACGTACTCTATTTTTTGAGAAACAGCATTGGCTGACTTTTGGCATATAATAGCCATCTCTGACTGGGCATATAATGAGTGAGCATTGACATTATGATGAATAGAGTTTGGTATGTCCATAGAAAATAGGATTGCGAATGGTTGCCTGATCCAAACATTAATATTTTTAGATTTAGTTTATTTAAATTTACTGCCTCCATCAAAATATGTTTTGTCGTGTTGAGAATTTCTTTTGGTGATGACCTAGCAGAGGAATTTGGCAGCATTTTTAGGGCAAAGAACAAATGAAAATAGATTATTCAATGACACTACTAACAGTAGATGTATACACACGAGGAGCCTCGTTTTAGAAGTAAACATTGGTGTTGAAAGTATTTTAGATTGCAGCTCAAAGCTGTCAATGATAACAGCTCTTTTGACGAGATGTTCTCACGTAGCTCATATGCAGCAATACATATTCGTGGACCCAAAACATAATGTGGAACATACAAACAATAAATCTTTGAAAAATGTATCTATAGGCATTGTGAAGTTCTGTGTATTTAGAATACACATACATAAATGTGATGATACTTAGGAGGTGGTGTGTGTTTCTTTTGTATTGTCAGTGTGTAACTATTAAGACTGTTACTAAATACTGATAACTAATAGGCAAGACTAATGTTAGTGATTCATTGCCAAATATTTATTTTTCATCAACAGCCAACATTCGTTCAAGATGTTTATTGCATGTTTTCCGTCCGGAGGTTTTGCAGAGCCTTTTTGTTCTTTGCTTTTACTTGTGCCTTGATTCATTTCACTCGGTTTGTTTGTGTGCTTTTTAAAATATTTGGCATAATTTTGCCTGTACATGCCAGAGTTAGACTGGAAAAATATGTGTGTCTGCCGTGTGTGTGTGTGGGTGTTAGTGCTTGTATACACTACAGAGGACCATTGTTGCTATTTTTTTAGCAACAAAGGGAAATCATTAGTGGATAGTAAGGACATTTTCCCTGTCCTCGCTTTATCAGAATCAGAATCAGAAAGCTTTTATTGCCAAGTACGATTTTGGACATACGAGGAATTTGTTTTGCCGTCGTCAGTGCGATACAGTACTCAAATTATAACAGTATACATGTAACTACAATATAAATATAAATACGTGCACAGTTTTAAAGTGAGTCAGAGTAAATGTGTCATGGGGTGTGGAGGAAGGGGAGAGTGTCTGTGTGGGTACCAGGCTTTGTTGACAAGGCTGGTGGCAGATTGGAAAAAACTGTTCTTGTGGCGTGAGGTTTTGGTCTGGATGGACCGCAGCCTCCTGCCAGACGGGGGAGAATTTCAAAGAGTCTGTGACTAGGGTGGGAGGGATCAGCCCGGATCTTCCCTGCCAGCTTCAGAGTCCTGGAGGTGTACAGGTCCTGTAGCCACGATAGACTGCAGCCAATCACCTTCCCAGCAGACCGAATGACACGCTGCAGCCTGCACTTGTCGTTGGTTGTAGCAGCAGCCTACCAGATGGTGACGGACGAAGTGAGGATGGACTCAATGATGGCTGTGTAGGATTGTACCATCATAGTCTTTGGCAGGTTGAATTTATTCAGCTGCCGCAGGAAGAACATCCTCTGCTGGGCTTTTTTGATGAGGGAGCTGATGTTTGGCTCCCACTTGAGGTCCCGGGAGATGATGGTTCCCAGGAAGCGGAAAGATTCCACACAATCAATTGTGGAGTCACAGAGGGTGATGGCGGCAGGTAGGGCTGGGTTCTGCCTGAAGTCCTCAACCATCTCCACTGTTTTAGAGCGTTGAGCTCAAGGTTGTTCTGGCTGCACCAGTCTACCAGATCTTCCACCTCCCACCTGTAGGCGGACTCGTCACCATCAGAGATGAGTCCGATCAGAGTGGTGTTGTCTGCAAACTTCAGAAGCTTGACAGACTGGTGACTGGAGGTCCAGCTGTTGGTGTACAGGGAGAAGAGCAGAGGAGAGAGAACACAACCTTGGGGGGGACCGGTGCTGATGGTCAGAGAGTCTGAGACATGCTTCTCCAGCCTCACGCACTGCTTCCTGTCAGACGGGAAGTCAGTGATCCACCTGCAGGTGGAGTCGGGCACCCTCAGCTGGGAGAGCTTCTCCTGGAGTTGAGCTGGGACGATGGTGTTGAAGGCAGAGCTGAAATCCACAAACAGGATCTTGGTGTAGGTTCCTGTGAAGTTCAGGTGCTGGAGGATGAAGTGGAGTGCTAGGTTGACTCCATCATCTACAGACCGGTTAGCTCTGTGGGCAAACTGGGTCCAGGAAGGGGGTCGGTGATGTCTTTCAGGTGACAGAGCACAAGGCGCTCAAAGGACTCACCACAGAGGTCAGGGTAACAGGTATGAAGTCATTAAGGCATGTGGTCCTCGGCGTCTTGGGAACGTGGACGATGGTGGAGGATTTGAAGCAGGCTGGCACATGACATGTTTTCAGTGAGGTGTTAAAAATGTCTGTGAAGACTGGAGACCGCTGATCTGAGCAGTGCTTCAGGCTGGCTGGTGAGACAGAATCCGGTCCAGCAGCTTTATTTGCGGAGATACTGAGCAGTACTAGTTAATATTTTGAAATACGGTATGATATAACTTATGGTTAACGGGTAATGGTTAGGGAAAATGTCTGGGTTATGCTTAAATGGAGCAAGTGAGACGAATTTAAAATTATACAAATTGCTCATTTGGATTGAAGGACAAGGATGTGTATGTCTTTGTTTTTTATTACTCTTTGTAAAGCTGCAAAACTGAGATTTATTAGTTTCAGCACTGCGTTGCCAACCTCAGTGACTGGCACTGAGCTAACATGGGATAACTGAACTATCTACAGTTTTTGTAGTTCTTTGATTCACAATTTAACCAAACACTAGATTCTTTTAACTAGCATCCTCTAAAGACATGGAAAATAAGGGAGTAGATATTTTTTTTAAACCTACAATTGATTTATACATACCCAGGAGTTCACCTGAACAATAATAATCTGGATGCTCTTGACAGGAAGGAAGCAGACTCTTTTGGAATGCAGGAAGCAGCTTTTGAGGCAGCAGCTTATTTACAGTGGCTAGGTAAGTTCTTGAGGAAACTCAGCTTAGTCTTAAGAGGCCCCCTTGAAAGGTGGTGTGTGACAGAAGGACTCATCTAACGAAAATCAATGTGGGACACTGACTCCCACCACATCCATGAACCTGCTACTGAACGACAGAAGTAGTAGCAGGTCCTTCCTCCCAGCAGCTGTAAGACTCAATAACCAACAGTGCTCACAAAAAAATTAAAAAGTTTTTGAATCCCTTCTGGTATTTGCACAGTTTTAATCCACTTTATGTTAAAAGTCTGATGTTTTTTTTAATACACAAACATTTTGTACATTTCTGTTGCACTATTCCTTTGGATGAAAGTGTGCTATTTTTAATAAATGCACAGTATCTGATGTTTTAATTCTGCTCTTACTGTACAGAATATCATTCATAATTTTGACTGGCAATTTTACTTGAAGTCCCAAGTAAAATTGCCACAGCCAAAGTAATGTTTCTTCTTTTACTAAAACAGTAATTGCAGGAGGTCTATGGAAGATGAGTGATTAGAAATCCAAGAAAGTCAAGAAGTCAGACGGGAACTCTAAATAAACTCCTAGATTTAAACATTTTGTTAATCCATCTTAGTTTATTCGGGACTCAGTCTACTTCTCCTTACTCAAAAGTTGTTTTTGCATCTTTCTCTGTTTAAGTGAACAGCTTAATTTTCATGTTTGCTTGTGACACATCTGCTGTGAGTTGCAGATTTGCAGTTTATTGCTTATATCCTTTATGACCTTCGAGCCTTTGTTGTCTATGGGTGTCTCCGGTAGTAAGTGTTACGAGGTAGACACGTGCAACATGTCTGTGGTCAACCTGGGGTTGCCTTTCTGCCACTACCGGTATATACTCCAAGTGTATGTTTAGTTTAGTTTTTCTTGGTTCAGCTGCTACTGCCTGATCCGTGGTTGGAAGGAATGTGTCCCTGATGCATTGTGAGTAAATGAAATCACCAGTGTTGGAGAAAGCACAGAGAATAGTTTAAATCTTTTTGTTAAGTATTTTTTTCTTTTTCTTTCCGTCTCATTGAAACCTTTATTCAGAACAGCGACTTCTTCTTATTTTTCTTTGCAACCTTTTAATCTGAAAGAGCATCTCTTTTATTTTTATTTTCCAGAATGAAAACATTATTTTGTCTTCTAAAAAATAAATAAAAATTGGGGCTCCTTTTTTATCAAGCCCTGTCAATTTAGTTTAGTTTTTATATATATATTTTATTTGTTCAGTTTCATTTATTCAAGCTAAATTTTGTTCCATTCAAGAACTTCTGTTTATTTCAATTCAGTTTTATCAAATTCACATATATTCGAATCAACTTATATTCCATCGTATCAGACCCTTTTAATTAATCAGTTCTAAAATTAATAGAATCGTTTTCAGTTGACATGCCGTCAAAATAGCTCCGTACATGGGGAGGTGTGACTTGGAATAGTGAAATGCAAAGTTTTTTTTTTTGCCCTATTAGCCATCATTAAAGCAAAGCAAGAAAGACAAGTCCATTTTCCAATGAGTCACATGTCAGGTTTGCACTATTGTTTACCCGAAACCAGTGAAAACCATCAACCATTTGTTGTTATTTTATTCAAATGTATATGATCCCCCCCGATAAAAAAAAAAAAAAAAAAAAAATGGTAATGTTGATGGATGTTAGCAGGGCACCATTGCTCCAGGTAGGGGGGGTTGCATTTTGCAATTGTGATCGCCAATAGGTCAGGCATGCAATTAGCAGCTACAGCGGAGCTACTTTGCTGCTGGATGCTTCCTGTTTTAACTGATTCTGAGCAAACATCAAGTACTTGTTAAAGGTCAAGTACTTCAGTATACCAAACATGTTTTAGGATTTTTTATTACCCATTACTTCTGTGCATGTTTTCTCCAAGTACTTCAGGGTTTCTTTGGGTGGATTTTTGTTAACAAAGGGTGAATCATCCCACCCCCGGTTGTGTGTCACCGAACTAGGGCCTGTTGTAAATATTTGACTGGAACTGTTGACATAAAGATAGAACTGACTAATGGCTATACAAGTATGGACTCAAAAGCACTAATGGGGCAGCGGGTCTGATGGTAGAAAGAATAGGTGGCTGAGATATTAGGAGGCCAGTGGAGGGAAATCGTATAACGGAAAGTATAGAAAAGTGGAGGCATAAGTTGGGAACATGATGACATAACAGAGGAAAATAGAAAAATTAAGATCTATATTCTGTTAAATAAAGATGGAAAAACACAGAATTAAATTAAATTAACAAGAGATAAATAATCAAATCATATTCAGAATGTAATAAAATGGAAATAAAAGCATTTTGAGTTGAGATTCTTGCCAAATCGATTTCTGACAAACCGAAAAGGAAGATATGTAGCAACAGATGGAGGCTAACAAAGGGAAAACTTTTCATCCCAGCCAAGTTTAGTTTATGATTATATCAATATTGATAAAACTGTCTGTAACACTAATTTGGGGCAGATTAACTTTACTATTCTTAGAAGTGAATACCAACAGAAGGTAGACTAATGCTTTAATCTATAGCAATGTAATATTTATTGTAAACAGAGACAAAGTAGTGTTTAGGGGTTGTCCAAGTTAATTTGGAGCAAATGTTTTTAACTTCATATGAAGGGGGTTATTGTTTGCTACCACATTCTTACAAACATATGAATTTTCTCCTATCAAACATTTGTTTCTATCATCTATCATAATCTTGTAATGTTAAATTTCTTATTTAGAAAGTATACACATGATAGTCATGATACAGAGCACCCATTTTGTTTTGTAGCTTCGGAAATTTTTAGCATACATTCACATTTTTTGTTGCTTTAGTTTTTGATGCTTTAGTTTAATAGGGTATAACCTGCAGATTGCTTCACAAATGTTCGTTGTTTCCAACTCCACACCTCAAAATAAGCATCGATGCATTTGCTGAAGCAAATCAAGCGTTCATCCGCTGTCTGCAAAAAGGGAAATTGTAATAATTGCACTGAGAACATGAAAACAGGAAAAGAGGATGTTAGGAATTTAAAATATAAAGAATGCTCAGGTTGAGTGAAATGAACAGCATGGCAAATGGAAAAATACAATCTGGAAAAACACGACCAAACTATGAAGAATGTTGAAATGTAAGATTGTACAATAAAAGCAAAAAGTCGGAAAATAGTTTTCAGAAGAGGATTCTGACTCATGCTGCCTTTTTTTTTTGCAGCTTAACTGGTAACCTGTTCAATCAAGTTGCAAGTTAAACAAATACTAAACTGTTACCTGAGAACTTTTTCAAAGTATTCAAGTCTATTTTTGTCTAATAAGTATTTTGTCTTGGATGTCATGAATACATTTTAAACGTTATCAGGCCAGAGCATGAAATCATTTCCCATTGTTTGATTAAGCCTTTTACAAGGACCCATTTTGGCTTTGTTTTTGCTTCATCAAAGTGATAAAGCTCTTGATTTACCGGTTGATCTACGTTCCTACACTCATCTATGGTCATGAGCTTTGGGTCATAACCGAAAGAACGAGATCCCGGATACAAGCGGCTGAAATGGGTTTCCTCCGCAGGGTGGCTGGGCTATCCCTTAGAGATAGGGTGAGGAGCTCGGCCATCTGGAAGGGACTCAAAGTAGAGCCACTACTTCTCCACATATAGAGGAGCCAGTCGAGGTGGCTCGGGCCTCTGGTTAGGATGCGTCCTGGAAGCCTCCCTGGTGAGGTGTTCCGGGGACGTCCCACCGGGAGGAGGCCCAGAGGAAAATCCAGGACATGCTGGAGGGACTATGTTTCTCGGCTGGACTGGGAACGCTCTGAGCTTCCCCCGGACGAGCTGGCCCAAGTGGCTGGGGAGAGGGAAGTCTGGGTCTCCCTGCTTAGGCTGTTGCCCCCGCGACCCGATCCCGGATAAACTGAAGAAAATGGATGGATGGATGGATAAAGTGATACATGTATTCCCTTGATTGTCCTGTTTGTATTATGACAGTGCAGTAAAACAAAAAGAGGCCCCTAAAGAGCCATAATTATAGGATTTAAGATATTAAATATTAAAACATGTATGTGATGAATGCTTCCATATAATCATACACTAAACACAGACCCTTCTGCATTAAAGCTGTACCTAAAACAATGCAGTAAACAGTTTTTTTATTTTTTTTAAATAACTGATTAAAAGGAACATTTCAAAAGAAAAGTCACTCACTAAATGACAAATTAGAATAAGGCAATTAAAAAATTAATATAAACATACATCAGGCTGCTGGAAATCTTTACCCCATTATCTAGTAAATAAAAATAACTGAGATTCTCAGATTATATAACAACAATCCTGTTTTCCAGTAAGTCTGATTTATTTTTTTCCTTCACATGCCCACATTTTAATCTCAAATTTGGACTGAATAATATATTTCCCCTGGTCAAGTGTTATTTTTTTATCAGTACCAAATAAATCACATAAAATATGTTTTCATTGCTTATGTTTTCCAAATGTCTTATTACTTCACTGTTTTGTGCCTTGATGTTAAAAACAGGAACTCTGGGTAGTATCACTTTGTATACATCTACATAGACTGCTGGAGATATACTCAGAGGTACTAAAATAGCTGCAATGTATGAAAGTGCTGATAATTGAAATATGTGAGAAATAGATTTCTATAAGCAGCATTTCTTTAATGTCTATCCATGGACTTTTTGAGCACATTTCCCAAATCATGAATATATTGTAACATATATAATAATATTTACAATAATATATATTGTTTGTGAAGCATCTTCATAAGGATGTTCTCTGGGCTAAATCTTACAGCATATTTAGTTTGCACATTTTGTAAAGTCTCTGTATTGACTGCCTTATATTAGCTGTTCCAGATTTAAAGACAGAGCCACATTTAAACACTAGGAATTGAGTGGAAGTAACATGGAGGGGTCTCACTTCTGTTGCGTAATTTAACACAGCTTTCAGTATGTGAGTTGCTGCCCGACTCGCAAATTGATCCGTACTTCAGTAGTTACCAGTGTGTATGTGTTCAGTAACTTTTCCCGTGCGTGCAATTTTAAGTGTTCCAGGAATCAAAGTGAATTGAGAGGGTGGCGGGAAGTAAAAATCAAAACGACCATAACTATAACACCCCCACCCTCATACAAAGCACCACACTGTCCGCCTCCACCACATGTAACTGTACCCACAAATAAACCCACAGTAATACATTAAGAGATGTCCAGTAGAAAATGAACAAAGAATTTATTAATTTGTTTTTCAGTTTTTCATCTTTTACTAGCTCTAATTTCCTTCTTAGTACTTTTTCTACATTTTGTTTCACGCAAAACCTAGGTAGGATTATATTATGTGTTCATCAATTGAATAAATAAAAATGTTTATGTAGTTTTTGTCTCCATGATCAATTTTTGGTGGTTATGTGCACATAAGTAGTGTACTGTATGGGCAAGGCAGTTTGATGTTCCCTACCTTACTCTGTGTTTCTCTTACTATTATCATTTAGTTAATTAATTAACTTAGCTTTAATTAGGCCAAACTTTACTTGGGGAAAATCAAAGCCCCCTTATTCAGAGCTTTGCAATGGCATTTCAGTTTTTACAGTTTCTCATGTTACCACTACAAACAACTAATCTTAGAGGAATTTTTGACTGATGGTCAAGAACAAAGGAAAATCAATTATGGCAGAAATCTATGCTAAGAAAAACCCAAAAAGTATCATGTACATTGGAAATCAGACTTGATGAGGGTAGAGTGTGAAGAATAATTTTAAAGTCATTTTACAGATTTTTGTTAAAAATGCTGGACCTTGCATTCTAATAAGTATTTTTTGTATCTCTGGTTGTGTGGTTGTGGTTCCCCCTTCTGCTGGAAGATATCCACCCCATTATGTTTGGTACTGCCTTTGATTTTGAGCCATCAATATCCAGATAAACTCCATCTAGCAGAATAATAGATATTTCACCCACGAAGTTTTATTTAATTATTCTTTTCAGATCTTTCACCAGTTTTATTTTTCTGCCATGCAAACTATTTTACAATGTTGCTAGATTTTCAGTTCTGGTTCAGTTAATTTTAACCTGAGCTCTAAAAAGACTAAGGTTTTTCCATACCCTTATTTTTTCAAATGATGGACTGAACAGCACTCCTTTTAAGCTAACTATGCTTTAAATGTCTCTTTAATTCCTGTCCTACCGTTCAAAACGCTCTTAAAAACATATGGGCACTCCACAAAACAAAGGAAGATGACATGTTTCTCTTTTTTACAGTTACATACCATTTGGTAAATGTTATTGGAAAAGATTGAGGATTGAAGATTGATTGCTGGATGTTGCAAGGTAGAATACCTGTAATTAATAATTCAAACAGGAGCAAAGGGGGATATGGACAGGATTTTCCATGTTACTCAATTGATTTAGTTCAACTCTAGATGCTGCCTACAGTATATTAGGTTAATTTAACAGACATTAAGCTACAGATTTGAAACAGAACCATGAAATAATAGTAAAATCTCAGCAAAACATTTGCACAATATATCTGATCACTAGTTCATTTAATCCAACCTCCAATCAAACTTTCCAGAAGGAAATTGAAATTGGTTTTGTAACGAGGCGGTCTTTTGCGGCTGGATTTTACAGTGAGGATGAAGAGTTGTGGCAGAGTCAGGTAGAAAGAACATCAGTTGTTTATTCTTCTCATGGCATCAATCACATTCACAAGTGAAACTGCATCCTTAAATAGTCCCAGCTGTGACGGACCAAACCACCCTCAATATACAGGGCAATCTCAATTCACCATTCTCCGGCTATTTAAATAAAATACCTTTTACTAAGTACAAAACATTTTCACTTACTTTGTATAAATATTTTATGTTTTACCATTACATTCAGTTCTCCCCCACATTTTCCCAATGGGCTCTACCAGAACCTATAAATAGTGTCTGGACCCCCGGGGCAGTATTTGTCCAAACACCCTGGAGAGGACACAGAAAAGACAGGTGAGTCACTTCATATTAGCACTCTACACTTAACAGATTATTCACAAATATTTGCTCAGTTTTACCCACCAGTACCTCATTCCTCTCAGTAACAATCATTCTCCCTTCACAGGCAACCACCTGACTTGTCAATGAGAAGCAGCTGTGCAGAGCACAGAACAAAAGGCTACATGCTAATCACTAAAAATACTAAATAAATGCAATTAAAACTTCATGTATGCAAATTGTTATTTATGTGCAAATCTATGCTTAAAGTGCAATGCTAAATAAAGTGCTTGTTAGTTTCAAAAGTGCTTTTAAAGTGCTATACAGTGGCTTAAATAAAAATGGTCCCAGTAATGAACATTTCTTCATTACAGGTATATTTTATTGAAAAAGGAAATATAAAACGGTGATTGTTGAAAAAGACCAGATGACCTTGTGGGGTTTTTATGCAGAATCCTTTTGAACCACTGTGTCAATTAAAGATATTTTATCTGTTTATCCCAGTTTCCCATTTCAGTAGCCGTACATTCCAGTCAAATG
Source organism: Orestias chungarensis (assembly GCA_032876305.1). Lineage (NCBI taxonomy): Eukaryota > Metazoa > Chordata > Actinopteri > Cyprinodontiformes > Cyprinodontidae > Orestias > Orestias chungarensis. The sequence continues at coordinate 6,630,485 of JAVLVB010000002.1, forward strand.
ATGCCTCCCATTGGACCCAGTCAGTAATCTACCCACTGGCTGGTTAGTTGTGTTCTGTAATATATTCTAATAAGCAGTAACTCCAGCTTTGATGAAGGCCTGCCACTCCTACTGCTGTTCTGCTAAACTCACTCCTACACAGGTAGTAAAATATAGCCAAAAAAATCTAAACAGACCACCAGCTCCATTCGTTTCCTCCTTTTTTCCTCCAACCTTTCAGACTTTAATTTGCAAGCAGTCTTACACACTTGAGTGTAATTTTCTCTTGCATTGTCAAGATTTTATTTTCACATGTTTTTATTTGTTTCTTTGTTTCATATTTTTTCTGATATTATTTTGTAGTATTGTCAAACGTTTGTGCTGAAGTTGTTGCTCTGGTCTTCTTGGTTCCCAGTCAATTAAATCAGGTATGGAAGCAATCAGAACATTTACCACAACAGAATTTGAAGCAATTTCTCTTTTTTGCTTTCCATTGGTGTTTACCTATGGTACATATATTATTTTATTATACATGCTAGGTTTAGTCTGAGGTGTCTTTTCATTTCCTTTATGCTGTCATGTGTTTTCATATCACTTCGTTTCGTTTTTTGTCTATCTGACTTTGTGTGTCTGCTCTGTGTTCCTGATTGACATGAGTGGGTGAAACAGGCCAATTTGTTATACTACACCATAAAATTACCTACCTAACACTTTGTGTAGTCCAAACAGGTCATAACAGCAGTTTTTGTGAAGTATTTGCATGTGTTTTGATGAGGGGATTTTCTCAGGGAAACTCTGAGGAGCTATTCTTTGTTTGCCATGTTTTTAGAATGTGCTGTTAGTGATCTCATGCCATCGTTTTTAAGCTCAGCAGTTTACATACACAATACATCATTAGCATAAATAACTCCCATCTAATGTATGTTGAAGGCATTGTAGTTAGCAGAAACCTTTTCGAACACAATGGCTTTGCTAGCTTTTTAGACTTGTTCTACTCTTTTTATTTGCCTAAACGTCTTTTGTTTCCCTCATTTAATTTGAAAAGGTATTTTATAAATTGTCATGTTTTCCTACATAAAGATTCACAATATTAATTCACAAGTGTTGGAGAAGCAGAATAAATTGTGAAATCATTGTTTAGGAATCTCATTTTAAAATGCCTAAAAAGATCCTTGTGCTTGTTTAAATGCAATTAAGTATCTTTCAAACTAGGAATCAGAAAGTGCTTTAACAAACAAAACACATTTTAAAAAATGTAAGCGAATAAAAGCAAAACATTTAAAAAGATATATTTTTAGCTGACCTTTAAAGTAGGTCAATGAGTTCACTGATCTAAAAGTTGGAGGAGTAGAATCTTGGAGCCACAGAAACAAAGGCTTTGACTCCTTTTTAATTTTGTTTTAGCAGCAGGTTTGAACACAGGACATAATTTTTCCTGGTGGGGATGTAGGGATGTAATAATTCTGAGATATAGATTGGAGTCTGTTAATGCTGAGCTCAACAAGTCAGTACCAGGATCTTGAAATCCACCCAATGACGAATATGTAGCCAATGGAGTTGTAGAGTGGAGTTAAAAGGCAAATTTTGGAGGATCTAGTAAGGAACGGCAATCTGCATGGACGGCAAAGGGAGTAGAGAGGTTTTTATTAAACATGTATACAGTGCATTGCAGAAATCTAGATGAGACGAATCAAATGCATACATTAGGATTTCTCTTTCTGGATGGGAAACATTTTGACTAGGTTTGGGCAATAATAGGCAGCAACCAGAGACTTTACATTGCTGTCCAGAGAAAAACCTGAGTTAAAGGTTATCCCATGGTTTTTACCTGAGGATTTAGCCAATAAACCAAGAGGCCCAAGGAACTGCTTTATCTATACAGTTATATTTTGTAGTGTAAAGAAGATTATTTCAGTCTTCTTTTTCTTCAGCTGGAGAAAACTTTTAGGCCTTCACCTTTGAATTGATTTGAAATTGTTTAATAAAGTGTCAAGCTTGCAAAAAACATAAGGAAGAAAGTAAATGAAAAACTGTATATAGTTAGAATAACAATGATAGGAAATATGTTTAAAAGATGCAACCGGGAGCAACTAGAGCAGAAACAACATAGACATTTTGCATACGTGTAGACAAGAATGTGGATCTTACTCAGGTTACACATAGCTAATCTGGTACAGAATGTTAGAAAACATGTGATTTTGAATTAGTGTGTATGCATACAACAGAGTGTTAATGTTTAATTAGAGTGCTATGTAATTCTGTTTGTGATATTCTTTGCACCCCATCTGTGCTCTCAGACCCACAGGTTGGGAACCGCCACTCTAATTAATGATGAGGTTCTGAATTGAATTTTTTTAACTTCTTCATGCAATAATATTTTTCTAATTGTACAATTTTCCTGTTTTTGTAACGTGTTAATGTGGAGGGTCAAAGATTTTATTGGAAATTTAACAGGTTTTGCATGCTGACATGTCCAAGTTCTGAGCAATCTTCCTGGCAGAAGTTGTAGGGTTTGTGTGGTTTCTTTGCACTGACCAAACTTTCAAGAAGATTCTTAAATTTTCAATGGAGATCAAGGCTGGTTTTAATGTTTAGGATTGCTCCACTGTTAAAAACCTCGGTTTTGTACTAAATTAGCAGCTGATTTATGGTGAAGTTACAGATATTTTTCCACCTGCGCCACTGGAGAGGAAACAACCCAGTATAATTATAAAACCACCATGTTGGACAGGTCGTGCAATTACAAAAGTCTATAAGCACCCACCTTCCATCCTTCACATACTTCTTGTTATTGTTCCAAGTAGCTCCATGTTTGTCTAGAGTCTCGACATAAAGCCTTCTTTTTTCAAGCAACTTGCCCAAATGAGCAGCTGCAAATTTCTTCTCAGGTTGAAGGTGTCAGTTTTGGAGAGATCGTTCTTTTTTATCCAGCTTGACAATACGCTTTTTCTGTTCAATACTCTGCCCAAATCAGAAAGCTACACTCATTTACTAAAGAACGTGTGAACAAATAATGTCTTGGTCTAAGTTCTGGCCATATCTGGCCTGTGCTTGGCTGCTGTTTTACAGTTCTGTCAGTACTCATATGGAGGTTTTTAAATTATAATAATTAAAATAAACATGGGATAGACTATTGTGCGTGTGTGGTTGTCCAATTTTGCTGCTGAAGGATAGTCTGCTTTCATTCCAATATGTAATTTTAAACATGCATAGCACTTCTCCAGATGTAACATTTCCATTTCGTGTTGTAAGGATTGTATTATTATTGGAATGGCTCTCTACACGATTAAGAAAAAGACAACAGGCTTTTCTAGACAGACATTCTAGTTTTACTGCTTCGCAATAAAATGTGTTTTATTTTCAAAACCCTTAAAGATCAACAGTTATTATTTTCCTATGAATTCTTCAGGCCCAGAATTTCAAGCCTCACTATTGTTGGCGATTCAAGCAGACATTTTTTTGTGTGAGGAATACTTTTCCACCTCACTAACAGTGCTCCTGCACTGTTTTCCTATCTCATTCCTCGGATAGCGAGTGTTTTTTCTCTTTCAGCGTGAACATTGTTTCATTTTGCCATGGTCTGTGAAGACTGCTTAGGAGCCTCAGATGAACTGTGTCAGTCTGTTAAAGAGAACGAAAGGATTTCCTTCATTAATGGTTTCAAAACAAGTGAGGAATTATAGCTTTTGTCATATTGTACTAATTTAAAGCAAAAGCCTTGTTATATTCAAATAAACAATTTCCTTATTAAGGAACTAAAATTTATACAAACAAAAATTATATGATTATTTCCCAGAAAAGATGAAAGGTCTCCCAAAATGCAATTAGCCTTTAATTTATGGTCTGTTAAAACCTTTTCTAAATTAAATTATATTTAAAATTTCTACTATTTTTTTAAAAAGGTCAATAAATAAACATATGATGTTGCCCAACATGCTGTACAAAACAACATTAAAACCGGCATGACTATTACCCCGACTTTTACTACAGTTAGTTAAAAACAGTAAATGCTTTAACCTTTTAGAAATAGCTTATGCATGTGTTAAAAAATACATGCGTCACCCTCTATGACTCAGGAACTTTGCTGCCTGATGTGGTTTATATTCCCAAAGCAAACACCTCCACATATTACTGCTAATGCATGGCTGATTAGTCCAGCGCTGCCTCCCAGCACTGGATGTTTTACCAGTGACCTGTTATTATTTTAAAGTTATGTTTACTCTGCAAAGCCCCCTCAAATACAGACCTTTTTTTTCTGGGTTCCCACCCAATAACTTTAATAGCTGGGTGAGTCTGGGGTGGCCAAATGTAAAACCATAACTGCATGTGTGGTGAGAAACTGCATGGAAAATAATCTTCCATGCTCCCCATACCCATTATGAGATTTTATGAGTGTGGAGACATTTAGATGGTCTTAGACCAGCTGTTGCGGCAGAATCGGCCTGTTAAAATCTTTTCAGGGAGGTGATTATTGCAATATTTTCTCGCTTAACAAAGTCTTGGGTCAAAAACATGCAAGGATTTAAATCTGCTGCATTGTTTGCGGATGACAGGTGCATTACAGCGCCACATCAAAGAGATTACTGGGACTTGTTTAAGTAGGGTTCTGTAAAAACTTCATGACAGTCTATCTTAGAACCTTTACTTAAAATACAGAGCTTAGTTTTTCTGTTAATGTCTATACAGGGCGGAGCCAAGACAAACTACGTATTTAAGGTAAAATAAATTCTTATTTAATTCATTTTTACTTTGATTTTCTCTGTGAGTTTACTTTACTATCACCTCAGATAGAAAATCCTCACTGGGTTGTTTTTGGTTGTCGCAGAGTTGCAGGGACTGATAATAAGGATTTTACAGCAGCAATAATTTGCATTGTTTTTCATCATTCATTTTTACTTTACTTAGCATATTTGGAAGGTTTGTATGAGAAAAATAATACATAGTAAGAATTTGAACTACTTAGCATATTTGGAAGTTTTGTATGAGAAAAATAATACAGAGTAAGAATTTGAACTAGAAAGATTGCAATATGACTTTAATTCTAGCCAGTTAATAACTTCTCAGCTGTAGTTCAGTTTTCAACACACCCCAGCTGGGGTTTCCCCTAAACCCCCTACTGGCGACCTATGCCATTGCCAGCTGGAAGAAGTGTTTACTCCATGAGTCACAAACAAACATCTCTGGCAGCATCTGCCTTAAGTGCTTTCAACTTTTCTAGTATATGAAGGAAGCATCAAAACCTTAGCTGCTGCAATAGGTCCAGGCCAGGATAAATGTTGACAAACTACTGACGCTGCCAGCTTTGTGTACCAATAAGCAGCATAATAGGAATAATAGGAAAAATGAAAACAATATTACCATCAGCTGACCAGTATAATGTCTGGTTTGCTTAATATCCAGTCCAACAGTGCGTCCAACTAAGAATATTCAACAACCTTTAAAATGATGCTGAAAGCAAAAATTCTGAAGAGTTCATTGGTGTATCAAAATGCTCTGCTGTCTCTATTACATGGGAAGGAGCATGACTGTTCGAGAGCTGTTTTCAGCATGTGTAAAACTGTTTTAAGTCTTAGAGGTTGCAAATCTGGGATCACGGTGTTGTGTAAATCACGAATGGTAGCCCGATTAAGTTACAACACTATAATTAATAGCAGGAATGAACACCACAAGCAGCTAACAAAGAGATTTTATAAAGACACTTTTAGTATTCATGCTTCTGTGTAATGTGAATCTTTTGCTTTGCTGTAAACAACTACACATGTCCATAATCTTCATTCACACAAGGCATAATTTTTTTAAACTCATATGCATTGGTTTTACAGCATGTTTGGAATACCAGCTGGAGGGAAGCCTTCACTCTTGCAGGCTGCTCATATAGATGGGCTTCAGATAGATGATGGGATGTGGGGTTTTCCTGTGTGCATTTGTGTCATTCTGGAAAAGTATAACAAGGAGGAATGGGCCTGTGCATCAGGTTATAAGGTGTTTTTATAGATGCAAGGCAAGGCAAGTTTATTTGTATAGCACATTTTCATGTACAAGACAATTCAAAGATGCAGTGCAACAAAAAAACATATTTAGGGGTCAGAACCTTCATGTGATCAGCACTACTAAAAATTTGGATTTTACACCTAATAATTGTTATATCATTTTACTTGGAGAAACTTGTTACATTGTGGTAAATCTCAAATGTGCAGCGCGCCGGAAGGTGCAGCAGCAACGGGTCTTCATCACCCCAGAAATTTCGTTTGTGCTCATGTACCCCATGTGTGTGAATGACAATAAACGATTCCTGATTCCTGATTCCTGATTCCTGATTTCATGCTGGTGAAATTATAAAATTGATTGTTGCTCCTCGGCTAAAACAAGCTTGAAACTAATAATGGAGGTCCAGAAATATCCTATTTACTTAGGAATTCTGCAGATACTGATGAATTATAATGGTGTAAAGGTCACAGATATGATGGTTGCATCAAAGTAGGATAGCCTTAAAAATTATTTAAAAAATGTTTGTAAATAAATAAAATGACTAATCAAATTTCAAAAGTTAAAGTTCATTTTTTTTTTTTCAGTTTTTGTATAGTCAGTTTTTATTAAGTGACAATGATGATGGACAAGAGGATTATTGCTCAGCACAGGGGATGTAAAAAGAAATGTATGCACACAGATGTTTAAATTTTGCTTCATTAAATGTTACATATTCACATGTGCAGGTGATAAATTTCCTTAAAGTTTATCTGGGTTTTTCATAATCTTTATAGTATGTTTATTGCTTGAAAATAGGAGCTGTTATCTTTGTGGAGTTCGTGAGTGTGTATAACTCATTCTCCTTCCTCTAACACCCCATCATTTTGAAATCTTTATCACCTTTCCTGCACACTGCATCTTCTCTTTTGTTTTTCCTCCTCGTCATCCATCTCCTTTAAGTTGGTCAAAATCTTCTTCCTCTTCTCCACATTAGCTGTTGTCTATCCATATCACGCGAGCATTTGCAGCTGGGACTCATTAGACCCGTGTCTGTCTCTGCACGAATGCATGTAAGTGTGTTTGTAAATGGGCGTGTCAGGGTAATTTTCCCCTGTGTCTTTGATGAGCCGGTTGGTCCAAGGGCTGAGTTTTGCAAGATGTTTCACACTTGCACACATGCGCTCGTGTTGTCTAATGCATCATATCAGAGCAAGTACTGAGTGAAGTTGGATCGCCTGGTTGCTTCGTGGACTGTAGATGTGTTCAGCTTGTTGAAGTGCATAACTGTACAATAAATATAAGATGAATCAGTGAATCTGCGTTAAAGCAGCAGTAGGAAAGGTTTTATGAAAATGTGTTTTTAACATATTTGATTAATGGTTACTTTGTGCTGACAGTATCATATCAGTTTGATGATCTTCCTCCTTACTCTTATTGGTTCTTTCTTCCTTGGACTGAATTAAATTTTTATTTTTTTGCAGATGGCATGAAAACACTCTTTACAGATTGTGTGTTTCATGATATACTACGGCTGCTTAATGACATATGAAAACACATAGACTTTTTTTTTTACAAATAATACTAAAGTTTTAATACGTTGTGTCAAGCATTTATGCAGTTTTTTTAATTACATATGACAATATCCCTAAAACCTGCTGTAAAAGTGTATCATAAATTATTATTCATCACACAATATTGTGTCGTTTAATACAAATGTGTTGCCAACAACCCACTTAGTTATAGTTTGCACAGCTGCTAAAAATTGATAATTGGCCTTCTTCATTGCTACACTGGTCTTTGCATAATGTTATAAAAAGCTTACAATTGCAATGTTTGTTTTTAATAAGGAAGTTATTGAACTACCAAATTAATAAAAAGGTAGGATGAGCATCTGATTCGCTTTGTACTTTAAACACAGCAAACTTCTGAAAGTTATACCATTCCCCTTTTCAGCCTTGGCGACCAGCTAAACTGTTTATTTTTTTCACTTCATTCGTTATTTGATTTCGGACCTGTGTTGTCATTTCAGTCTATGCAGGCGCTTTAAAAAAAAAAAAAACCCTCATAAATTGATTATTGATTTGATCCATTATCTCATTATGCTTTTTATTCTACAGATGTCATATTTAGCCAACAACCATCTATCATCTGAAGTAAGTTTGTATCTCTAGTTGCATTTTAAAGGATTTGGGTTCCTCCGTAACATTATTTACTTTGGGTTGAACTTGCTGTAACAAAGAAAGTGAAATATTTCTCTATATGCATTTTGTCATTGCACTACAAAAATATGTTCTGGGTAATAATGCATAACCCTACCTTGGTGAATTTGTTTAATTTAGTTTTTAGCCATTAACAACTTTTGGAAAATGTGTAACGTGTTGTGTAATGCAATTTAGACATGATTTAACTGTGGAAACAATTTTAGCAAAATGTCCTAGGATGTAAGAGTTTAGATGAAACGATTGTTTAGTTACTGAACTTGTTAAAAGTAAAACTAGCAACAGTTTTGGATTTTCTTGAGAACATGTTTTTCAAATGCATTATTTTCTTCAGAACCTTCTACTTTTTGTCAAGCTGCATCGAATAATTTAATGTGACTAACTTAATATAAAAAGCAATACACACGTAACTGTGAAGCTGAAGTAAAGGAATTCCTTTGTTGTTTTTCCATACATTTGTACAGTTACCAATTATTGGTCGAATTTTAGGTTGAAGTTGAACATTGCTTAGTACCAATACCATGCTTGGCTTTTATCATGGTGAAAGTGGGACTGTCATTAGGATTCTGGGGTAAATTATCAGTAAACATTGTTAAATACAATAGGGCAGGGGTGCTCAAATAAAAATGATGAGGGGCCACATTTTTTTTTTTCAGTCACTCAAGGCGCCATTCATTGGGACAGTGTATGATAACGTATCATAACAATATAGCATATGTATAACATTTATAACATATTTTTATATACATAACATTTCCTTTTTATTAAAACAAAAATATTACCTAAATAAAAATATAATTTAAATTTGGGCATATATTAAATTAAATAACTAAATAAAACCAAACATAACCCTGTTAAAGATTCAAAAAATAGCCTTCAGGCAGCCCATATCTTGTGCTATGTTTAACAAACCATGCATCTCAAGAACTGTTTCTCCATGTCCCCTTTAATGGGAGAAATGGCCTCTTGTTTCTTTGGCCAATGTTTTAAACCTTGGCTTAAATGGTGTGATTGCCAAGGAGACACGCTGATGCATGTGCTCGGTGATTTGGCAACTCCGGTTTTTAATTATGTTCATATTTGAGAATGCAGATTCACATCTGTATCTGTAGCCGGACATTGTAAGGATGTGCACTTTCTGTCCATTCTGGTTGGAACTGGTGATTTTTCTGTCCAGTTTCTATTTGGAGCAAATTTCGGTCATGCCATTACTCCTCCGGTCGGTAAACGTGTGGCTGCTGCTGAGAGTGACTGTCTCAGTTTGGGAGGGCTGCTATCTGTTTATCCTTGGCTGGAGGCAACCCCGAGCATCGTATTGAGATCATGGCGCGCAATTTCAAAATAAGAGTGCGTGATTGAATTTTTTATTTTTTGTAATAATAAAAAAATAATAATTTCAAAACAGCTCATGGGCCATTAATAGATACCCAAAGGGCCACAAAAGGCCTGCGGGCCGCTATTTGAGTATGGGGGGCATAGAGAATATGCAATTGAGATATCCCTTACCCAGCGTGTTTAGAAGCAGGATACAATTTATTCTATTTCCAAAACCCAAAGGGAGTCTGGGAAATTTTAAAATGTGGATCAAAGCCTGTGGCTGACCTCATGAGCTGCTAATTCCTACAGATATTGAGTGTAACTATCATGCTTGTCTGTACAAAGGTAAATGTAGTAAATCGATTTTTTTGTGTGTGCTTAATGGTTATATGTAAAGAATAATTCATAATCTGCATAATCAATTATTTACGTGTATAGGTATGGTTTGTTTGTGCAGTGTAAACATCACAGGCATGCTGTGCAGATATTCATACCAGCTAATGACACAGCCTTTTTCAGTCACAACAAACTCTTTACCTCAAGAAATTCTTCCTCTGACTGCGAAAGACTTGTGCATTAACATTTTTATCTGTATGTTTTCATGCAAATACATCTGCCACAAGAGGAAAAAAAAATCATCTCTTTAGCATTTTGGTACCAAATAATGACTGAGCTGTTATAATAACATCAGATAGTAAGCTTCAGACCAAAGTCATATTAAAAATGATAGCATTATAAAAATCTGTACCACTTTCAAATGTTGTTTTGAGGCAAGTCCTGCTCTGCTCTGTTTCATTTTTCTTGGGAATTGCAAAAAAATGGTGAAATGGTATAAGCCTAATGCAGACCAGACTATACCCATGTAACATGTTGCACAATATATAAGTGGAGCATGAAGTCTTCATCCTCAAAATGCAAAGTGCAGACATTACAGATGTATAAGCTGTGGTCGGGTGCTTGTGGGAGGGAAAAACCTTGAAACCATTACAATAACTCCAAACAGCAGCGATGGTAATAAATATAAGGTGTGCTAAATAGATTTAGAATGTAGAAAACCTGTTAAAGTTGCAGTAAAGAGAAAGAAAAAGCAGATTGGCAGTGACATTACTTAAAGTGCTAGATAGTTATATCATAAAATAAAAGACTTACTGGAGGGAGTTTACCATCTTCTTTTCACAGGGCTGTCCAAGACCATGTGTAGAAAGTAAATACATACTAAATGTAAAATTTCATCATCAAAAAGTACTTGCCCTTTCTTTCTTGTATCTTTTGCTTCTGGAGATGCCTTCTCCCAAACTTTTGAAGTCTGTTCCCATTCCCATTCCCATATTCTCAATCATGCAGAAGACCAGGCTTTTAAAGCCAAGAGTAAGATAAACTCTGAATACAGAGTACATATGGCACAGAGAGCCACACTGCTTATAAAACAGATTTGGGCCAGCTGCAGTCTGAGCCTCGAAGAGAAGTGATGAGGATGGTTTACCAGGGAGATGTTGTCTAAGAAGACAATCAGGAAATTGGACAAAATGATGAAAATGAAAACATATAACATAAAAACAGATTTTCTGACTGTTGTAAAATCACATGTATATCAAATTTCACTGATAATGAGCAGGGAAATCTAAAATGTTAGACATGCATTATTAATTTAATGATATTTGTTTGGCTTCTCTAATTTCTTGCTTTCTTACCACATTTCTAGAAAAAAAGTGTCACTGCTATTCCGTGTCATTGCTATTCTTAAGCTTTTTAGTTTTCAAAAATAAAATAAAAAATTTGATTTATAATAAAAAGTCATACAAATTCATAAAAAAGTTTACTGACACTGACAAAGACTGTATAATTTCCAATTTGTTTAACAAGTGACAATTTTTATTAGTGTAGCCCGCCTTTATGCTCTCTACCCTCTCCTGGTGCATACATAGGTTCTTTTCAGGATTTTAACCTCTCACTTAATAATAGACTGATAGACTGAGACAGGCACCCTACAAGGAGAAGTAGCATAAATGATGAATGGATGTTCTTTGTGCCATGTCATGATTATACTCAAGGTACTGAAAACAAAGATTATACAGCACTAGGTTCTTACAAATGCTAATAAACTTAGTAAATCCCGCATTAAAAATGCTTTGTTAAATGTAAGTGAATTGTAATGTTCAATAACAACTGTGCCACTGATAAATCGAACTGAGCCATAATTGGGTCCAGCTGAGATGGGTGTTTATTTAATTTCCCTTTGGGATAAATATAGCATTTTTGATTGATTGATTGATTGATTGATTGATTGATTGAAAAAACTGTAAACATGGTGATAATCTATTTTGCATACCGTAAGTTAGCATTTAAATGTGGATGTGGACCTCTTCTTGATTATTTTTTTTTAATATATTTTCATTCAGAAATTATTTCCAAAACCAAGGGCAGTAATTTCATAATGTATCCAAGGTACAAAATATATTTTTTTGTGAATTATTCAGCACAAAGTCATATCTATGGCAATGCCACAGTTTAATCCTACATTTTTTTTTGGAGATGTAACTTTCAGTTATGTGTGCTTGTTTGTTCACGTGAGACTTGAGTAAAGCCATTATTTCTGATTTCATGTGAAAAAACCCGCAACTTCCTTCGTCTGCCATATGGAGGTTGTTACAGTCGAAAGCAAGGCAAAGTAGTCATCTCATGAAGATAGCTTATACAGACTAGACTGTGCTGGAAAAAAAGGAGCACAAACACACAACAAGGATATTGGACGGTTACCAAAGAGAGCCAGAGATAAGGAAATTGAAGAGCGTCTTTCCTATGTCTCATTCAGTTTGTTTTCTTTAAAAACATTCGGCAGAACCAGAGCGTTTAGAGTCTTGTTTTGATATAGTTACACATCCTTTAAGGGACACATGCACATTTTGCTGCTAAAACAAATGGAAACAATAGTTTCTGTGTGTTTATGCAGCTTTAGGCAGTAGAAAGTTCAGGATACAAGAAATCAGTTTGACCCTGGCACCGGAGCAAATAGTGAAAAAGAAAGTTGCAACCAAAGTAAGTTAGGATCAAGGTATAAAGACATTTGTAATTTCAATTAGTGGTGTCCCGATACGACTTTTTCACTTCTATAGGATATAGATTTTCCAGTATCTGGTACTGACGTATAAACGTTTATTGCTTTTGTAGTTTGGAAAGTCAGAAAAGGCTTGATTAAGCGATGTTACTCAGAGAACCGTATTTACCAAAAACAGTTATGAAAAACTATTCGTACAGATATCACTATGGTAACCTTAAAAGACAAACACTTTTATCATACAATTGTTATAGTAATTTCAATGAAATATGAAGAGACACGCTCTGTTTTACAGAGTGACAACTCTTTGTCCGCACCTCATTCAGCCAGACAAAAGAAGGCTTCACATTTCCCTTACTTTTAAGAAAGCTAAACAAGCTTATTCATATTGCTCCTTTTATTCATAAAGTATCTCAAACAGCTTCACATGAAATCATTGGAAGGACCAAATTACAGAAATTTTTAAGCTTTAGTCAAAATGAAATCACAAGATTTTAAAGGCTGAAAGGCATGCATTGCATAAAATAAACAAACTATAATTTTCTACAAATAAAATACCTAAAACCATTGCTAATGTATTGTTTGTTTTTTCCAGGAGTAAAAAGGACACAGACTAAAATGCTGCCCTTTCTTAAATGTTGAGTAAGCAAGTCTCCATTTAGACAATTTAGTACTTTAAGTCAAATTTTGTTAGTGAAATCAAAAACAAACACAAAGACAAATTCTTCCGGTTGGGCACAGATCAGGTACATGGTTTCGGAGATTAAAACCTTGCATATTTTTTGTGTATTTTATTTAAATATATTATGTTAATATTTCACATTATGCCATTTGTCAAGATGAAATTCAGCATATTGCATTACTTGAACTGGTAACATCATTATGTTTGGGTTGGAATAGTTGTTGCTTTCTGTTTTTAAAGAAAAAAATCTGACAATTTTAGATGCCGTTATTGAAAATTACTTTGTAAATACTTATAATACCGCCTTTTTATACATGGGGAACAGCCTTCACAAATGTGCCTTTTTCTCACACAACTGTGTATCCAAACACAGTGTTGACAGTGAACTTGTGGTCTTCCTTTCTAGTTGTCTTGCACAACAACCCAGATTATATCCATAATAAAAAAGACTGTGTGGCTGTCTGGATTAGTGTCTGACAACAAAGAATTCAGCAACCTGACGTTCCTATTAGGCGGCCATCACATTTGACAGTCTAATAAAGCTGCACTCTTTCAGATTGCCCTTTTTCTATTGTTTTAAGTTCTGAAGTTACTGTCTGCTGCTTTTGTATAAGGTGCCTACAAAAATATCTCAAAGAATGTAGAGTTGAATGATTTGGCTGGATGACATATTTTTTGTTTATATTTTTAATCATGTACCAGGACAGATGGCTGGAACTTTGGAATGTTAAGCCAAAAGCTGTTTTATTGGTTTCATTTGTGCCAACATGTGTTTCACATTTGCAACAAAACTCACCTATTGTTGTATATAAACTCAGGATTGTCTTACAATGACCTTCGGTACACTCTTTATTATCTGCGTTTGTTATTAAAACCAGCATCTTCCTTCTTCCTCTTTATTCTTTAATCGATTGCTACACATAAACTCTTAGTAGTCCATTTAAATGTGGTTCATGCTGACATGCATTGGTTACTGATATGATATCAAACTGGTTTTACACCATTAAATTATCCATTAAACTGTTCCTTCTTTTTAACATCGTTTTAATGAGATCGCAGAGAAATCAACAGCTTTCTTTGGCTTTACGGAGCCCATATATGATTACACAGTTGGCCCTATTTTAACTGTTCATCCACGTATGTTTGTTAGTTTTACTTTAATTTCCACTTTGGGATAAATAGTCTTTTTTATTGATTTAGATTTTTTATAAAGTAAATTAATCATGCTATGCATTTTAGTCTTAAACTATATGAATAAATAACCTGAAGCTGGCTGATGTCTAGTTCAATCCATACAGTAAAGTTACATCCATCGTAGTTTTCTATAAGGTCAGTTTTGGAAACTATAAACAGTAAAACCACTCCTGATAATACTATTTTGGGTTTAGAGGGTTGAAAAGTACATCAACCCTATATTTGAGGCTCTATATTAAGCTGGATTCAGCACAGAATGGCATCAATGGGATATCTCATGTTGTGTCGAAAGGCTAAATGCATTACTGAAAGCCTCATCAAGGTTTCTGAGAATATTTTCAGAACCCACCATGCAGACGAGAGGACACAACTAAATCATCAAAAGACTCATCTTCGTTATTATCCCCTTTGCGAGGCCCAGTGAGAGCTCGCTTGGCTGAAATGAAGAAGGCATTGTTTTACTCTAAAGCAGAAATGATGGGAGAGCAAAGGCTTAAGAGTGACTTATTGGTGTAGGGTCACCATTGCCATCATTGTTATTTGTATCCGATTGTATTCTTTCACTATTAGGACGGCGGGTAGGTTTTTGGCAAGTTTGACCAGAATATCCTTATAATCTTTAAAAGATGACAGTCTAGCCAAGATCATGTTATCCAAAAATAAACTTTGATGTGTCATAATCCATAATTTTATTCTGTATCTCCCATTGCTCCCAATTCAGTTACATTTGCTAAGTACGCTGTCATATTTGGAGTCAAAGTGTACATAAAGCAAACACCACTATTTCATTTCAAAAATTTTATTTCTTCTAGCTGAATTTGGTATTTTGTAACTTTTGTGTGTCATTCTTCCTCATTGTTGTCTTCGAAAACACCAGAACTGCACATAGCATCATATTTGTCTGTTTGAAGCCTTTTTTTTCAGAAAAAGTATTTATTCTTTCTTGAGCAATTTCTTGGACTTTTTGCTTCCACTGAATAAAAATATTTTGAATTATAGCAAGCAAGATCAAAATGTTCATCACAATCAAGAATATTTTTTTCAAATCGCACATGAAAATGGTTGCCAAAAGATGTCAAACACAAAATAACACTTTGTAAAGACATTACGGATCAGGGGTGGGAAATCTGAAAATTATTTTTCAAAAAGAAGCCACATGGGAAATCTAAAAGTTTCTAATTGTTGTTCGCAAAAATATTTAACGTTTTTGCTCTGTTTGATAAACCTGATGAATGATTGCAGCATCAGCTTGCATTGACACCACACATCAAACTGTCAACCAAAAAGTGCATCAACCAGGTGTGGAGCACTAGATTATTGTATAATTTAACATATCTGAAAACATATCAACAACATCTGATGAACACTATCAATGACAAAAAATTTTTTGTTGTGTTCTGAGTCAGTTTCGCCCACTTCTCTTGCATCTACAAAATAGTTCAACATTTTCACTTTTCAGATCTAGTCAGCCATCCGTTTTAGCATCCACCAATTTGACCCAACGTAGTCCTAGTGGGACCATGGATGCAATTTCCTGTGTGAGTAGCTGACCCCGGTGTTGTAGAGTCTTTTTATTGGTTGCTTTGCTGCCAACTCCTCCACCAGTTTAAGAACAAAATGAATTGTAGCTGTTGCAGAAAAATCACAAGTCTCACTTAGGAACTACATCTAAATTGTCCATGTAACTTTTTTCTCAGGTCAAAGTCACCTTGCTGACTCCACCCAGCAGACCTTGATTAAATACTCACCTGAGAATGGCTTATCATGTCTTGGTATTTTGT
Source organism: Orestias chungarensis (assembly GCA_032876305.1). Classification (NCBI taxonomy): domain Eukaryota; kingdom Metazoa; phylum Chordata; class Actinopteri; order Cyprinodontiformes; family Cyprinodontidae; genus Orestias; species Orestias chungarensis. The sequence continues at coordinate 6,646,679 of JAVLVB010000002.1, forward strand.
GTTCTACCCTAAAGCTGGACCTGACTGCTGCATCTCTGGAAGAATGGACTTTTTTAAAAATCCCTGTTGCTTTCTGAGTTTTAGCTAGCAGGTCTTCAAGGAATCAAGGAATCTTTATTTGTCATCACATCACATGTGGTACATGAGGTGTGACGAAATTCTAATCCCCCGGTCCAGTTTACACCCTGATAGCAATTTTAAATAATGTAATAAAATATAAGAATATAATAACTATGCGAGAAATAGGATTTGAGCTACACAAAATCTACAATATGGACACAGAATCTACAATAT
>JAVLVB010000002.1:6647072-6668178 GCA_032876305.1 Orestias chungarensis
ATGCAAATATATAATACATTATAAATTATAAAGAACTATACGAGAGATGTGATTTGACTCCACAGAATATACAATATTGATCCAGAATCTACAATATAGTACTTCGGACATAGCAGCAATCAAAATTCGGAGTGCAAGTGACATATTAATTGACATTTTAAAGGGACATGTTAAAGTGAAACATTAAAGTGAACCATTAAAGTGACATTTTTAAGTGACATTTTAAAGTGTGATAGTAAAGTGAACAGTGCCGGTTAAATGAGAAAGTGTTTTTCAGTTCTGATTGTCATAGCGTGTGTTTGAGAGTCTCACAGCTTCAGGAATGAAGCTGTTTCTCAGTCTGGTTGTTTTACACTTGATGCTCCGCAGCCTCCTGCCTGAGGGGAGCGGGACAAAAAGTGACCTGTCGCTGCGGAGCTCTTTGGGACCGGGATGATGGTGGCGGTCTTCATGCAGGTGGGGACAGCTGCCTGGCTGAGGGAGGCGTTGAAGATGTCCGCCAGCACGTCTGAGAGCTGGTCCGCGCACTCTCTTAGCACCCGTCCGGGGATGTTGTCTGGGCCAGCAGCTTTCCGGGGGTTGATCCTCCTTAGCGTCCTCCTTACTTCTGCTGGAGTCACACTGATGGGCTCTTCTCCTGGTGGAGCTGTTATTCTGGTGCTGGGGAGGGTGTCACGGTTGTCAAACCGGGCGTAGAATTGGTTGAGAGCCTCAGGCAGGGAGGGGTCTTTGGGGCATTTTGCCGTTTTAGGTTTATAGTCTGTCATGCACTTGATGCCCTTCCACATGCTCTGTGGATCCTGGGACGAAAAGTGTCCCTGGATTTTCTGAGCATATGCAACTTTGGTGCCCGTGTCAGTTTTTCATTGCTCATACTCTTGTTCTTCTCTCCAAGTTTATTCTACTATTTTTTTAATGTAAGCTGACACACCGATGATGTTAAGAAAGCAACAGAGGCCTTCAAAATAATGTACTGTCACTTGATTTCAGAGGTTTTCAGTTCTTCATATTAATGATAATTAGGTTTGTCAGCGGCCTGCTTGTGACCTGTTATAGACGTGTTATAGATGGTCTGCCATGCCTAAAAGCTAACATAATTCTTTACATTTCATGCATAGTTAATGCAGGTTTTTCAGTTTACACGCCAACTCTATATAGATGTAACGTAACTGAGATCCAAAGCACACACAGACACCCACAGGCATACCCTGAGCTTCCTGTCTTTACCTCAGCTCCTCACCACACAACCACAAAACCCCCGACTGGCTCTTTGTGCCACCTTCAAGTTGAGTGTGTTTTTGCTTTACTTGACCCTCAACACATACACCAGCAACACCCACACACTTATGTTTCCAGTGGTCTGACTAGAGAAAGACGAAACACAATATTTTGAAAAACTACTTGTGTAAGGTAAAGGGAAAATTGAAAAGATGAAACATGAATCTGAATCAGGTCCACACCGCAAAAAATACATCTAAAACAAGATAAATACACTTTAATGTGACAATTTACCATGAATCTGAAGTTTTTTTTATTCGATAATGGACAGAAAAAGAATGGTACTGATGATAATAGAATGTAGTTACTTTCTTTCCCCTAGGGTTTTAACATGATCCCTCGAAAAATAATGACTAAGCTTTTTTTGAACCTCTTTTTAGTTGGCAATTGTCCATTTTGAAAACCCATTACTTTCTAAGCGTTAACTTGGAAATGTGCAGCTCCAAAAATATAAAACTGTATGCATTGAATACTGTGCACACTGTTTCAGAGGCAAAATAACTTGATAAGCCAAAGTAAAGTACCGGTAAGTGATCTAGACAGTTTTGTTTGTCCTATGGAAATAACTTATTTGTTGTTGTTTTTTTAACAAACTGTCATTCTTTCATTTGCACTGACAAACACTATACAACAACATGGAAACAAAAGAAGACTTTTGAAAAAAAGTCAAGCTTAAATCTTAGCAGGGAAAACCTCAAAAACGGCCACATTTGTTCTGACCCTGCTGCAGCCCACCGCTTAAGTGCATCAGTCCTGTGCTGTGAGTTACCGTGGAACATGACAAAGAACAGATACGGTGACCTTGTATATGCTTGCTCTGCCTTTGTCAGTGTGTGGTGCTTTGGTTTAATTCAATCCATCCTAGAAGCTCCTCCATGTCAAATCTATATCTATAAGCAACAGATGTGCTTTTTTCAGGAACATTATGCTGTACCTCTCTCAGATTATGTAATGTAACTCCAGCAAGGTTAATCTTAAAAATGTGCATTTATTTGTTTTTAGACCCCTTTATTCCTTAAAAAGAAGAAAAAAAAAACCTTGTCAGGCACATTGAAGGGTTTAGGTATATTTGACATGCTCAGTACAGTATCTGTATTGGATACAAATCCAGACTTTTGCTTGGTCACTCTAAAATTTCCTTTAGTTGTTTCTCTAGTTATTCAGAAGCACCTTTACTACTGTTCTTTGGGGTAATTGTCATCGTGAAATATCACAAGGTGATAGGGTTTAAGGTTCTGCACTAATGGCTAGATGTTCCCATGCATGGTTTTCTGGCAGAGAGCAAAACTCATGATTTCATCGATTATTACAAATCGCCCAGGTTCTGAGGAAGCAAAGTTACCCCAAACTCTTATGCTACCAGCACCCTGTTTTAATTGTTGCCTTCATAGCTTGTTTCTGTAATGCTGTATTTGTTGTAGGTCCGATGTGACAAGACAAATTTCTTCCAAATTTTCTTCTTTTGTTTTGTCAATCTATGGAATATTTTACTGAAGCTCCTATAGATACCATATTTCCCTTTCTCAATGGCATCCTTAAGCATTATAAGTTAAGTGGAGCATAACATTTATTAGCAACATTTAATTCTTCTATGGGGCATAACCCTGACTTTGATTAGAAACATGACTTCAGATAAATACAGTCCAAGAATGAAACCTACCTTATATGTGAAATATGAAATTACAAATAAAGACTCAACCACCTTACCTTAAGAGCCATCAACAAAAACGTTTGTTGAATTAGAGTATTTTAATTGCATAAGCTGAGCTTGCGGCTGTAGTGTTTATTCCCCAGGCCAGTCTACTCATAGCGTGTTGGGCATACAAACAGTAATATCCAATATTTTATAATTCCAACAAACATTGAAAATTCAAGCATCTAAAGAGGACACGTCACAAAGAATAAGATACGTATACATGTTTCTAAGAAATTTGTCTTGTTAACAGAATATTTCTGTTATTTTGATAACACAGATTATTTTCGGCGAGCACAGAGCTCCACAGCTACATCTTGTGGTGCCAGGCTCTGACCCCGGGCTCTACATGGGTAGAGGCCACAGCCATTAGCCGTAAAATTAAGTTTAAAGAAGGCAAAGGACAACTCCAGCGCAGAGGTTTACAGCTAAGATGTAGAAATCTGTCAACAACTGAAACACTGTTTGAACTCTTAATGTAGATGTGTCGGGAAGATTTCCACCTTAAACAAAAACAATAGGAACTTCCATCTAGTTCTCGTTTTAAGTTCTTGGTTTTGCCAGAAAAGGGAACAGGTAAGAAAGATAAAAACCACTATATTTCCTACGGGGGATAAACTATATATATATATATATATATATATATATATATATATACATAATGTGTTGTTTCAGTATTGAAAGCTATAATGCAGTGGCTTAGGTCACAACAGGGTCATGTCATAGTTCGGTTTAACTAACAGAGTTTCAAGGATTTTGCAAAGAAAAATATAGGAATGATGGCCAAATGTGGTTTAAAACACACACTACTTTATTATCCTTTTTTTTTTTTTTTGCCTTATTACTAAAAATCTAAGTGTTAAAATGTACACTGGAAAACGCATTGGTTAATGTGGTCTTTGCATTCACAAGCAGCCAATAAATTAGTCTTTATTTGATCCCATGTCAGGCCCTCATGCCCCTCATGTTGACTCTGCTGTCAGGTAGCCAATGATCAAGGACTAACAGAGTCTTTCTGCTGGCCTAGCCGTTGCCAGCGACCCGCGGTCTGATGTTGGATCGTGCCAAAGTTTGAGGAGAAAAGGCCAATGTAAACAACAAATATGTTTTCATTTGGGTTAAAGGCATATTTGCCAAGAGAGTGCGTAGAGGAGAAGTGAAGGTGAGGAATTAAAGGAAAAGGAAAAGTAGAGTAATGGAGGAATGAAATCGATTAAGTGTGGGTTAAACCAAGCACTAGACGAGATGACGGCAAAATATGTTTGGACTTTTCTTCCACTAGATGTGCAAAATTGATTTGTTGGTTTGATTGATTTAAGAAAAAGAAGTAACTGTTCATAGAAAATACATGTTTAAATTCTTAACTCTTTCTTAAGACAAAACACGACTGAGACCCATTTTAGGCCCCTTTCCTGCCAGAATTTTTTATTTGCAAAAGTACATTTTTGTATGCTTGTTTGTCCGTTTTTCATTCCTCCCTCAACGCCGCTCACTCTTTCCGAAGCGATAAACAGAGGCCCCAGCTCAGCGCAGGCCAAGGCAAATGTTTGAGCCACCTGTTGCAGGAAACTTGAAGCCCTCAGGAGACGTTGAGATAGAGTCCGAGGCATGACTGCGATCAGGGACAGGTTACCGCTGAAGCGGAAAAGAGAAGGAAAAGCTATATGTAGGGCTCTCTTTAACTTACCGAGTTTATTTTTCACCCAATGCTGAAGTGGTTAGAGTCAAAACTGAAAGAGAAATGTGCAACAGTATGGTTTTAGATCAACAAGTTACATTTAATAGATTTTGCTTAAAAATCAACAGGTACTTTTCATTATTCCTGCTACTTTATTGATCATTCTATGACAGAATACAGATATATTTGTATCTGTAATTTAATTTAGACATGATTTCCAAGTTGTAGTTAAGAAAATGTTGCAAATATAGAATCAGTTCATATTTATGATTATTTTGCATCATACTGGTTTATCAGGTCTCTGTGATGATAAGCTGTCTGCTTACTCAGACCAAAAGTTGCATAAAAAGAACGTAAAACACATCGAGAACCGAACCTTTTTAACTTGCCAGATTTGGTGAAAAGTGTGTCATTGTATTGTTATCTTTGGTACGTTTTTTTTGGCTTTGAAGTCCTCAAGTTACTTCAAAATGGACTTTGTTGTCCTTCTATTCCAGATATGTTCAGTGTGTACATTTTTTTTTGAACATCTTGATTTAAAGTGAACAACCTTTAGTCATTGCAAAAGTATTTACCAGGAAAGGTTGTCCTTGCTTAGCTTTTGGGAAGCCAGGCATAAGTGCAAATAAATCCAAAGTTGGGTTTCCCTTCAGTCAACAGAGAGACACAGTTTAGGTGAACCACGGAGCACAAATGCAAGTAGTTAAGAAAACAATTAAAGGCTTATGCTGGTCCAGAAGGCTCCCTATCTTTCCTAATTCCTCGATCCTCAACGTTAATGTTCAGGTAACCGAATGCCCCAGAAGATCCTTCCATTTTTATCCCCCAAACTCAACAATCTAAATATTATAATTCCAATTTAAGCAAGAAGCCTTGCTTTAAACTTTAGAGATACAAAATGAGCTAGTTCTACCAGCTAGTGTTAGCTGGTAGAATTGTTTTTGGTGTTTTTTATACATTAATTCTCCTTTACTCTTTAATTAGATAAATCATGAACGACGCCTCGGTGTGATTGATATCACATTTTTGCAAATCATTTATATGGTGTATAAATTTTAATCTGAGAAACTAAAATTGATTTCTTTAATCCTGTAATGTATCAATCTTTATCTTTTAGACACTTTTTTTAAAACAATAACCTGAGAAATCCTGAGAGTAATTTAAACAAATTATGGTTTATATGGTTAATGTAGCCTATTCATTGCTACAGGTCAATGCTAATTCTGTTCTTAAGATGCAGCACCAGGCACAGGTTAAAGGTAAAGTATTTGGCAATGCTTTTGAATTGTTTGTTTTTAGAATAAAACTGTTTAGTCATTATTCTGGTGATTGATTCAGAAATGAAACGGTCTATAAATTTTGTATTCGAACATCAGAAGACTGGATAAATTTAAACTTTCACTCAATAAATAGAAGACCGAAAACATGTTGGGGGTAATAGAACCCCTAATAATTTCCAATTGCATTCCTTGACTTCCTATAGGCAATCCTCTGTAAAAATGAAACAAACTAGTTAACTTAGATTTGAGAGCAAGCCACAGCTCTAATTTCCTCAGAGGCTTATCTATACTCACCTCACCCATGCTTCTATTAGTTAAGTTTTCTTAAATTCATACTCCCTTAATCACTTTCACTCATCCTTCTTCAGCCTCCCCTTTCCTCACCTCCCTCCCATAAATCTTCCTTCAAGCCATCTAATGTGTATCCTCTTTGCTTGTTGCAGGTTTCATCTGGCGGGTTTTAAGTATACTCATAAAAACAAAAACAAAGAAAAACACTTGTTTGCTTGCAAAGTCTTCTCCCAAGCCTTTCAGCAATCTCTCCATATGACCAATACTCAATTCAAGTTCTCCCATCTCTTCATTCTCCTCTTGCAATATACCTTTAACGTGCGTGTCTGTGGTGCAGACGTTGCTATTGAGGAAACTTTCAAATTCAAAGCGGTTTATGTGATAACTCATTTAAAATGTAGTTTGTTTCAATAAATCTTCATAAAATATTTTCATAACTTTTGGGATTATACGTCAATTTACAGCTTGTTGAATGACACCTCTGTCATGGCCCGAGGAGGTCTGTCTCGTTTTATGAGTAATCAACTCTTAGGGGGGTGGCAGTAACCACGCAAAACAACTACAAATTTGCTGACTGCGTTACGGCATACATCACTTCCCCCGTTTCTTATTTTCAACGTCATTGTTAGACATTGTTTCACCTCAATTAGATTCATTATCTAAACACAATTTATTCTTCACACAGCCACTGGAAACAGAAATGTACTTCTATTTAACTGCAGGCAACCTTAAGATCAGGATTTTACGAACCTATAGGCTGGTGCTCATGGGAAATGCAGTCTTCATTCAGGCAAAACTCGACTGCTTTTGTCCACTGGCCACCAAAATCAACCAAAACTGAAACTTGTTGCTTTAAGAGGAACATTTGACAACCTGTAACGTAATGTCAGTACAATATGAACGAAAATCACATTAAGACATTTGCGGCAACAAAAAAAGCCCAAAATCCTAAATATTTAAAGCACTAATCTGTTTGAGTTGAAAATGAGAGGGGGGGATTTCCTGGTTTACCTTTTGGGCTCCCGGAACTCCCTTGGTCTGTTTTTAATGATTATACCCCCACAACCAGCCTTCTGCAAACATCCCTTCAAGTTACTTCCTTTATTACCAAACTTTCTCGCAACCCCTTTAATTGCCTCCATCACCCCTCTTCATCACCGTCTCTGGCGTCTCATTCAAGCTCCAGCCCAATCCCTAAACATCACCCCACTTGTCTTTCATTACCCAGCCATTGCTTTGGTTCCTTTACCTATCCTCCAATTCAGTACATCTTTGTCAGAATAAGCTTGCAGCCTCCTTGTATCCCCCTTTTTTCTCTCTCTCTGGGCTCACCAGGATGTAAAATATTCACAGCTGCTGCTGCGGTCAGGTAGCACAGCCACAGGACTCTGAACAAACAGAGGAGCTGCAAATGTGTGAAGCCAACAGTGTACATTTCATTTGAGGTCCAACAGAGGTCCGATAGATCCCCAATGCAGTCAAAACAGAAACCGCATATTGAGCCTTGCCACAAACTCAACAAACCAAACACCTAACATACCAGGCATAATTGTCAACTTAAAAAAGTCAGCAAACCACCTTTAATAAAGATGTTAGAGAAGGTGAAGAAACTAAGTCCCATATCTGTGGTAATCAGTGTGAAACATCTGTCATGAATAAATGCCCTGCTTTCAAAGCCTTGTAATGGATTACGGGCAAAGGCAAGAGCACATTATGTCATGTTGGAGTTTCAATAAAAATACAACAAGCACGCCCAAAAGGCTGAGAACTGTTTTATACTGTAAGAACAGACTAAAACCCACTTTCTCGAAGCAAATAAGTGGACAGATTTGTGTCTGATATATGAGTTTCAATCCAGATTTATTGTGCCAATAAGGCATTAAAAGCGATATTTAAATCTCTGAAGCGGCACCAACAAAATAATGAAGACATTTCAGACGAGGAATGCTAGCCCTTGAACTTTATGGGGGAGGGAAAGAGGAGGAGTATCAGTGTCTTGAACACATTTCAAAGTAATTGTACTTGATATGTCGTTTACAGAACACCCAAGTAATCATATAAACAAAGGGCTAGATGCCCTGGGAGGATGAAAGGAAATTTGAATCGCCCTCGGATGCATCATACTTACTCACGGTTTGACATGAGCGTTGGACACCGAGGATTCCTGAACGTAATAAAAGGATCGAGGGCCTTCTTGCAATAAACACAGCAGGAGGGACACTGGTAGAGTTCATCGTACAATTGGAAATTAACTTGGACACCCATGCGAGGGCAGAGTGGCTGAAAGCGATGTAGTCAGTGGGACAGACTACACCCAGTGCAGCCGAGTGGGCAGAGTGGAAAACTCTGTTTGTGTGTCAGCGCGATAACCTCGCCGCACGTTCGATCCATTTAAAGAGCTAGAATGTGTCTGAACTCTGCAGACACATGAGGAAAAAAGGTTTCAAAAAGCATCAGAGCTGAAGAGGGCAGCGACGTGAGAGTGGGGCTTTAAGGAGAAGCAGAGAGAAGTGAAAGAAAACATGACATCATAGTTAATTAGAGTCAGGTGATAAACAAAGCGGTGATATTTATGTTATACCATATGCCCTGCTCCATGTGTCTTTCCGTCTCAGGGGGTACAGCAACAGGTTTCAGACACGTAGGGTCAAGGAGGAGGCTTTTCACAGCTGCTGAGACCACACTGATGCACACATGATGCTACCCAGCCGGCCCAGTGCGTCTCCGTTTCGCTGTGTGCGTAAATGCTGTATGCTGCTGAAGCCTGTTTTGTCTTTGTTATCACATAAACTTTGTTTATCCTCCAGGAAGCCATGTTTGCCACGTGTACTTGTAAGGCAAAGGTCTGAGCAATGAGAAATGGAAACCCCTGAATTAATCAGCCGGGTTTTCTGCTGGGCTTCTTTCAAAACTCTAATCGTTTACAGATTCCCCCCTTGCTTCACCTGCTTGCTATCATCACTCTGTGAGCGAATGAGGATGCTCTTCAAGGTTGGCATCATGACGTCATGATTGATAAACCTGAATGTTATATAATGGGTTTAGAAGCAATTGACCATTTTTTATGAATGTTTTTGTTTCATCCAGTCCAAAAAAACACAAGTAGAAAAAGAACAGCTACATTACTTAGATAAACATATAAAGATCCCCAGTTTTTTTTACCAGATTTACATTTGTCATGCTTTACTGCAACTGTTCATCTAAATTCCAAGTTCATCATTTTTTGAATGAAGCTGTTTAAATGTTCCCAACAAAATATGTTTGTCCTCTTCCCGCCGCTGTTATTTTACTGTCAGAAAAATCCTTTGCTTTCATTATTTAGTGTAAATCCTGATAAGTTGGCCCCCTGAGTAAGAAGTAACACATTTAGAGCCAAGACCAAAAGTGACTTGTACTTCTTACTGGAACAACTCATATCTTATATATCAACATTGTTAAGCTTTACACAATGATATTTGCATCGGGGAAAAGTAAGCTGGAGGCTCAGGGGCAGTGAAACAACAAGAACCTGTAGTTAGTTCAGTTTAGAATAATATAAAAGTTAAAAGCAAATATAAATAGGCAACTTTGTCATCTTTGTTTTTTACAAGGCTTCACATGTTCCACTGCAGGTATGCCTTTCACAAAGAAAGGTTATAAGTTAATAAACTAAACACATATAACTTTTTTACTTTTGCCCAGAACTGAAAGACTCACTGATACATTGTAATACATACTGATAGTTAACTTCAGGTTATGCCGTTGCTTCTCATAATTCCTCTCATAAATTCTCATAATTTCATGTATATGATGAAATCCACCAAAACATGGTCTTGTCCCATCTCTGTTTGTATTTGCATTACTTTACACAGAAAAATATACAATGCCAAGTACATAATCATCTTTTAAAAATCCATTGTTTAAGTTCTGCTATGTGTTGCTTTACAAAATAAAATCCAAACATTGAACTCAAACAAGTTAAAGACAAATATATTCTTTTTATTTATACAGGTTTACATGATTAGTAGTTTAAAAAGAGAAGCATAAATGGTAGAAAAAAAGACAAGAACATGTATTCTAATCTTTGTTTCTGTTAAATATAACATAAAATAAATAAATCTGAAGAAAGAGACATGATATAGTTAGGTTTGTGGTGGTGCTGCCATGAACAAACAATCTTTTCTTTTACTGCTTTTGTTCAGGTTTCTAAAGATACCTTTATCTTTCTTTATGTACTCCAGAAATGTACAAAGGTAAATCATTAAATCACATTTTGGCACAGATGTTTGTTTCTTTAGTGTTCATTGTGCCGGTGTACTTTATAACTTAACTTTATATACATTGTATATTGATATATATTCTGTTTTTAAAATAGTATCCTTGTCCAGACAAACAGTCCGCTCCATGTGTTTCATTTAGTTTCTTTCTCAGTGCATTTTACAGACCAGGTTAAATGTGTCCCATGTAGCCATCACTGTGACTCCCATAAATGTCCTGCAGTCTGCTGATACATCCCATCATCGTGGCTCCACCACCATGGGCAAGAAGTGAGCTGCTGGGTGTTTTCTCCGCACTTTCTTGCCCTTCATCGCCTTTCCTTTTGCGTTCAGTCCTACAAACACGCACTTGTTATTTTTTGTCCTCCACTCGGCAGAAGCGTAGGTGTTGTACTTGTTCTCCTCAATGCGTTCAATTAGACGACAGTCGGGACCAAACTCCTTCTGTTGATGAGACACATACAGAATTGAAACAGGGGCAAAGTATCAAAAGGTTATAATTACATTTAGTATTTTTGCTGACTTTTGCGTTTTGGGGAGAGCAGCATCTCTAAGTGTTGCCAGTGTCTCCAAACAGCGTTTTTGCTTGACACAAAGCCAGATGAGTGAGTGATTTGTTCACTCAGAAGGATGGGTGGTTATACACAGACATATCTGAGGCATTCTGCTGGCAGGAGATTAATCCGGTTTAACAAGACGATTTTTTGAGCCGCATTCCATACAAAAACCCGCCAAAGATTACATAATTATGCCTTCCCTTTGTTGTCTGGTAATAAACTAAAGTTCTTTAGTTCCCCTCAAAAAAACTGTGTAGTGAAAAAGTATGTATGTCCTCATCACACCCTTAAAAAAAAGCTTTGTTTTTGCTTTTTGTCTCACTTTCTTTTTTGTTTCAGATCAAAAATCTAATATTCATGACAAAGATAACCTGAGTAACTTTTTTCAATTGGTGATCTAATGATACAACAAGGGAAACCAGCTATCCAAGGTAACCAGACTATTTATGAAAACATAAAAGCTCCATGAATAACTTGTGGTTAAACATATTTTTTCATAAACTGCGCTAGCAGTAACCAGGCATGATTACTATCTAACCTGCATAATTGAGAGCTAATTTAACTTGAAAATATCTGATAAGATCAAGTTAGCAACAAAAGCAACACACCCACCCAAGATCACAGGAAATTTCAGGAATTGATGAGAAGTTTAAAATATATTTAGGTGTTTGCATTCGAGTGAACCACAGTAAAATGCATTTTTCCACATTGTCCCAAAAAGCAGAAAAAAACAACAACCAAGAATGTCTGGTCTACAAAAATTGCTCCATAAACGCATAAATAACTTATAGTAGAGACTCTGAAGAAACCAATCTTAGATTTGCCCGAACACATATTGACAGTCCACAAGACTTTCTGAAAACAGTTTTTGTAAAAATTGAGGAGATGAACATCACACCCGCAGAAACATGGTGGTGGAGGTATAAAGGTAATAATTGATAGATCCAATAATATTTCTCTTTAGGAGTATATCCACCTATTCGTTAATGACTTTATTCTTAAATGAAATTCGGAAAATTAAGTGGCGATAGCCCCAAACACATAAGCAAGTCCATCTCTGTATACCTTTAAAAACGAACTGAGGCTTTTGGATGGGTTTAATCAATGTGTAGACTAAAATTTAATCAAGATGCTTCGGCTTGAAATTGCACTTGCCTTGCATTCTCAAGCAAAAAAAAAATTCTGCATATTTAGGTTACGCTTTACATAAACACTAATCTGAAAACTGGATTTTACACTCCAATCATTATACTTGTAGTTGACCAGTCATTGTCTACATCAAGGCCAGGCAAATCAGTAGAAAATTGGGAGATTTTAGCCGGTGGTTCCTGTTTAGATTCAGTCTGGCAAACATTACAAGTAAACACTATTTGGTTTAAGTTGCAAATGCTACATATCTAATACTGGAATTTGACATTTAAGATAAAAAATACAAAACAGTTTCTCCATTCTATGTTTAGTAAAAATAATAATAAAACAACATGAAATTGCAAAAACACTAATTACTTTAAAAATGAAGCCTTGCATTATATGAAAATATTGTGAAAATCTGGGAGGTAGACTGTATGCAGTTAAATTCCTCCGATCCTTCTTTCCTGTGTAAATAATTCGTTTTTTCTGTATTATTTACCAACCAAAAGCAAAGTTTGTAAAATTGTATTTACATTAATCAATAAAATATTGTTGTACTTTTATTTGAGTTGCAACAATATAGAGATTTATTTAGTTCCTCTGAATCTTCAACTATTGCCATATTTTTACCTCATTATGTAAAATGCTATAGTGTTACTACAGACTTCCTGGAAGGATTCCCTCTTCCATAATTGTACTGAGGATTACAAATCTTCAAGTCACTGCTTTTCCCTTTTAATGTCTGTAACTCATATATTGCAAAACCTTTTAATTGTTTTCTTTTGGTTCTATGAAGCAGCGTGAAGATATCTTCCTCCTTCACTTCTTCTGACAAGGCAAAGACACAAGCCATTGCTTAAGTACTATTCCTATGTGCATGTAAGGCAGGCAGTAAAACATCGACTTGGGATGCGGGATTTTGGATGAAGCTTAAAGGTTAAGGCTTGCTGCAGGTACAGAGCATTGTGACACTATGTCTGAGTCTTAATGTTGCCGCAATGACTCGAACACTAGGAGGGAAAAGATCTGAGGGAGCGTTGTTTGTCAGTTTACTGGAAGCTGCCGTTGTGCTCAAGGCTAACGTCACTTAAGTAGGCAGTTAACTGGATGCAGTTGATACAATAAAAAAAATTCTTGCCCCCCGCCCCCAGTCTCCTAATCTACACACATGCACGCTCTTGCTCACAGTCTCCCTCTGAATCTGAATCTGGCCACAGCTGTTCATATTGGTTCCAGAAGTAAAACTGAATGTTCTCAAAGCAAAAGAATATTTAACAGACGCTGTGCAGCTTTTCAACTTTGTGTGTGTGTGTGTGTGTATTTTAATGTTTCTAACCTTGTAAGGCTCCTTTTCCCAACAAATGGTACCTTGTGAGGACTTGCTTCAAGAAGAAGTATTGTTTTTTAGTTAGGGGTTAGGTGTAAGGCAAGGTACTACCTATTACTGATAAGTTTTAGGGTAAGGATCAGGGTAAGGCTATAGATGAATAAAAAATGAATGTATTACATTGCAAACTCCTTATGACAACATAACGACAAATCATGAGTAAATATGTACACATTTCTGGCTTTAAAGTTAAAAGGAAATTGCACTGGCAGCACCTTTTTACTTTTATGGTACTTGGAAGTTTAGATCTAGTAAAGTAAAAACCAAATCTTCCCTTTTAATGGAGAGAATATAAGTAGATAAATATGCCGTGCAGTGATCTTATAAAAATTCACATTCAAAATAAATAATTATGACCATTTTTGGCATTTTGTCTCAAGATGTAATAAAACAATGATTTCGATTGATTACCGCCAGATAAAGAAGTCACTGTGCAAACCCATCAAGTGTAATCGAACGCCAGCCCTTCACTAGCCAACCACCAGTGCTGGCTTGTGTTGCACAGTGCAGAAGACGTCATGGGAATTCAGTTTCAAGTCGTGCAACAAAATCTCTTTTTTTTCTTTCTTTCCTTCTCCTACATCGTATGTCATTTCATCTGTACTGCGGCTCCAGAGAGACATACTGAAAACAAGGTCTTACAAAGTAAAAGAAGGAGAGGATGTGATGAGATTAGAGCAGATAGAGGGAGAAAATGGGTGAAATGAGGGCTTCTCTCCCCAAGGGGCTGAAGAAGAATAAAAAAGAACCTGCTGGGTTGTGTTTCCTTTTTCTGAATGGAAAGCAGAGACAGGAAAACAGTTGTTGCTGCAGCCTGGTCTGATGTGTCATAAAGTGTTTTGATCAGTCGTTCTTCTTTAACAACTTAAAGGAGTTCCTGCGAAAATGAATTGTTCCTTATGATTTAATAAAAAGAAGTTTGCATGAGTTTATTCGGGGTTTAAAACCAACCATGGCACAGAAGCCGGCCTGGGTATTGTTGAATATCACTATAAAATCACATGTACTGTTTTCCATGACTTCAGGGAGGCTTTTGTTTGAGTTTTTTTAGCATGTTAAACATCATTTAGGTCTGGTTCTCTAATACTCTATTGATTTTCTTCTAATCTTACCGGTGGAGGGTTATCTCTTTCTGTTAGTAACCTTGAAACAGACGAGCTTAATGTTGCTCATAGTGTTCCCCTAAGAGCCATTGGTGCAAAAATAAAACTACGTATATGTAGTTGTATACAGTGAAACATACATCAACCAATGTGAAAATATGTAAAACAAAAATAAAGAGCAGTGACAATTACTACAAGTTGTAAGTTTAAGCTTTTTTACATCTTTGTCAAAGCTGTCACTTTTCCTGACAGAATGAAACAGACAAACTTGCAATCTTTGACTGGTTGTATGGCAATGCAAAAGCACATCAGACCAAGCCGGAAAAAACTATCAGAGCAATGAGGAACGTCTTAGCACTGTTGGTCACATTTACGCACGTGAAGTGGTGGCCGTGTTTGTTTATAGCATTCAGGAAGCATTGTTATCTTGTTGCTGTGACTATTTAACTTCCTGAAGCCAGTTTGTGAGTTTTGTTGGAGGTTTGGTTAGTTTTGAGGAGCAAAACCCTGAAGTAAATGCTCGTTACGTGTAGCAACTGTGCCATGTTAACCTCCAACAACTGCTCTGGTTTATGGTTAGGAGCACGCTGTGGTCGTAGGGATTTTCCTTTTCAGTGAAGAACATGCAATTCACACAAGTGTTAGCTGAAGCGTTTAGATTGGAAAAAATGCAAAAGATGGATTAACGCCCTCAGCCGACCTCATGAGCAGCTGATTAAGAATTAAGAAAAAAAATTTTGACTTAACTAAGGTAGCTGCAAATAAAACAAACAGTTTTATGCTTAATTGTTAAATCAAAGATTAATACATTAACTTGTAATGCTAGATTTTAGTTTATAGATAGGTCCTTTGTGAAGCAGTAAAGTTACAGACATCTGGTACTCTCCACGTCATACGTGATCAAACCTTAGTTCAGATTTTCATAAACTAATTTATGTAATAATAAAAATAAAAATAAAATTAATTACTCAACCACCTTTGTAAGTGCAAAATGGTGTTATTCAGTTATATGAGGCCGTGAAGAAGTACATAACAGAAAATGTATTAAATTGCATCCCCCTACATATATGTCGAATGCTGAACAGGAAAACCTTTATTTCTCCTTTATTAAAAACATTTATTACTGTTCCAATTTCTTTTTGTAAGTTACTTTCATCACGTATTAAGTCTTCAATCGTCATTTGCAATCTGTTGACGTGTAAAATACAGCCAGTACTCACCGCTCCATAAAGAACTCCGTTCTTCCTCATTGCCAGATAGTGGTTGCTGCTGAGGCCCCTGATGGCCACGACTCCCACATCCACGGACTTGATCTCAAAAATACCTGGTGAAGACGATACAAGGAGAGAAATATGTCAAACCTGTACGTAAAGTGGTGTATGTGAAATTGGTGCATTTAGAAGCTAGCTTGATTTTGTTGATGTCATATATTGTAAAAGAGCAGCCTTTTATGCCAAGTACCAACTCAACAAGAATATAAATGAATTAGCGCCACCTTTATTAAAAAACGGGGTGACATTAGTACAAGCTTACAATTTCTGCAGCAATTGTAGGCTTTCACACCAAAGCTAGGTAACACATTTATTCAGATTAACCATAGGAATGTTTTTAAGTAAAGTAAAACGACAGCTATGCACTGAAAGAATTTCTTTAGGCATTTGTTCAGAAAAAAAATATTTTACCATGTAAAAATACAGTTTGAAGTCTCTTGAGCTTTAATATATCACAAGTCAGCATCAGTGTCACCACATAAAATATATAATTTGGTCGTAGTTAACCTTCTGTCCCACGATAACAAGTTCAAAACCCTTGAAGGTAACAAATACATCAGATGCCCACCGGTTTGGACAAAAGTAATAAAGTCTTTAATTGCCTCTAGCTGTTTCATCACCTCTCTTCTTATTTCCAACACCTACCATTACTTTGAGCAGATCCACAACTCCACAGGGGTTGCCTTCATTGCGACAGCCACTTCTTCAATCTTTATTACCAGCTCTAGTTTACTTTAAATTACCTCCTTGAATATTCAGCATGTATTTGTTTTTAATAGTTCTTTAAACATTATGTTATTTGATTGTTAATATCAATTCATCACATAGATACACCAGTCTCCTCTCTTCTGAATTAAACAGAGACCTCAGATGTGCGTGTTGCCCTCTCTTCATTTGCTTTTTTTTCCCACTCATTGGTTGCATGCTATGCAAGCCAAATTTACATATACATATTTGCAATGTTTGTTTTTCTGACCACTGGAGCTCAGGCACACCAGCAAGCATGCAAACTGAACTGAGAGAATCTTTCTGACTGCCTTACTGGCAGGAGGTCAAGATGGCCATATCGGCTTTCAAGGTGAACCGATTACTGGTTTACACTGTGGTCAGTGGCTTTTTCTACCGTCGTCCTTATGTCGCCATATCAAGCCATGAAACTATCATGGTTTTTTGGAGGATTATAAATGGTAAAAGAAGGATATAGAGCCTAGTTGCAAAATTTGGAGCAAAACAATCCATATTGCATCTTCAGAGCACATCTCAACTTTTCCTTTGTGTACTGGCAAAACAGCAAAGAGATAGTTAGTGCCTTAATGTGGGTGCTACACTTTTTGTTAGGAATAGGTGTAAGTTTAAGAATTACATATTAGAGATGTTTTGTTATTTAAAGGTCTTTTTAGATAGTACTTTGAATACATTATGCATTCTTTTACAAGAAAAATACAATATACCTTTGCTAATATTGAAGATAGTGTTTGAGTATTTGAATAATATGCAGTCAGAGGTTGTGCTTGGAAAAGCCTGTGTGTTTGTGTCATCTTTTAATAGTTTTGTCATAATTTCCAAGGTTTTGATGTAACATTTTGTGGAAACGCTGCCACACTGAACTTAAGTCCATTACTCAGGCAGACATGCACCGCAACACAACACTGATCTATCAGTTTCAAAATGTTCCCTCTCACTGCTCCACAGCTGACATTTCTAAGCTGTGATCCATACAAAATAAGATATGTGTGTGCTCGCGCAAAGCTGCTCCACCTGTTCAAACCCTTTTCCCTCTTCCCGTTTGATGTGGTTTGTCAAAAACCAAAAGCACAGGGCTCTTTTATAGCCCCTTTACCAGAAACCAGAAGCATGTCAGTTAAATCTGCAAGCTGCAACAAAAAGCTTGGATTACAGCTTCCCAGTTTGTGGAAAGGACTTAGACAGAAACAAATTACAGTCAGACATCACAGATGGACCTATTACATTTCCCTGAAAGATGCACTATCATGTAGTCAAGCATTAAATTCTTAAGGTTTTATGTTATGTAATTCTTGGAAATTCATGATTTGACCATATGTTTCCTCTGTGTGCATTATCATGTCACATATATTTATTTTTTATGTTTAAACCTGCAAAAGAAGTAGGAAAATATCATGGTAATGCACGAAAAAAACTAATAGTGTAAAATGTACACGTCCAGATGTCAGAGTTCCATCCTTTTACCAAGAGCAAATACCTCTGTTTGACGTGGCTAACATATACATTTCATAATCTAAAAAACTTTTTGATAATCGAACCCGATCCATAATTGTAAATGAGCTATATATTTAATAATAATAAGCAACACATTTCTGGGTGTTTGACTTTATAAGGTCAAAGACTATGGTCGGTGAGATTTAAACTAAAACATTTAAGCTTTTTTAAATCTAAAACTTTGTTGTTTAGTTTTTTGTTAACTGCTGCCTTGCATTAATGTTAAGTTATTTGTATATCTAAATTTCTCTTAGAAATTATTGTGAGTGCATGGTTGGTTCTCCTGCGTTCCATGCTCTCTGATTGACTAGCCTGTCCTGGCTGTACCATGCTTCTCACCTAATGATTCAAGGAGATAAGCAGCAGCCCCTCCTTGACCCTGCCCCCAGAAAAGACAGGGTGTGATTGTTTTGTTCTTAGTTTAAGGCTTGTTTGCAAAAGCATCTTTTAAAAGTCTCATGCTGAACAATGAGTTGTTTAAAATAATTGATCTACCATCCAAAATGAACCCCAAATTGTTGCCCAGTTGACACAAATCAAAAAACAGGATAATATGTCATCATTATTTAATTTCAGCGGAATTAAATGGAATAATAAAAAACAAACAATAAAATTTGAGATAATATTGACCTGAACAAGTTCTGAATGTTACATGGTGTTTTTATCGTCTTCTGGGATTGTGGGTATGGTCAGCCCCCCCCCACAAAAACGCTGGCAAAAATCCTTGATTCTGCGGGCAAAAATCTTTGATTCTGTGGGCAAAAATCCTTGATTTTGTGGTGAATTTGATGCCACTTCGTCTTGCTTTCTGCGATGAAAATGCAGGAAAGTGTAATAACATTTGGAAGAGCGCAAATAAATGCAGAAAGGTGTGAAAACTTGACAATTGTTGTGTACAAATGTAATAAGAATAAACATGCTTCTCCCACATATACTAAGCAGCAAACATGACATAATATAGCAGCAAAGCGGACCAAGTAATTTTGTCCCGTAGTTATTTAGTTATTGAGTCTTGGAGCACCAGACCATTCAGTTTTGGCTGGGGGCGCTTAGTGTCAGTCAACATTTCTGCGCTTCATGGCATTAAGGGAAATAGATGACCCATGTCTATCCTTCTGTTTGTCTTTTGATTCACACACCAGCCAAAGAACATGAATGGAAACTGGATGATTTATTTTATCAGGGTTTAAAACAATCAAGTCAATCAACAAACTTGACAAATTAATGAAATTTTATTTTTAATACATGGTGTGAAACTAAATGAAAATAGATATTTATCCAAAACAATTACTTGATTTATTAACCATTTAATATCAGCCTTTCATATTTCTGTTAAACCTAAAGTACTCATTGTTCAGTATTTGGTAATGTGTTGCAAATTTTTATATATGAAAAACTACCCAATTTGCAGTTTTTTTTCTTTTTTAGTACTGCATATCTAAAAAAAAGTAACGAAAATGTAGATAGGGAAGCTGAAATATCAAGTTACAAGGCTAATTGACATGCTACTGGCTGGTAAATGCAAATCAGACAATCTGGGGAAGCCCTTTAAATTGCATTGAGCTGATTGGATATATCTCTACGAGTAGAATTATGAAAACTGTATATATTAACTTCTGCAGTAGTCCAAAGATGGTTTCTGCTTTATGCTAATGTACATAACAGCATATTTAGGGCGTTACTTGTTAAAATAGGCAATGTTTTGAAATGGGTCTGAAGTATGCTAAGATTTTAGCTGCTTATCGGCAACTTTGGTCTGTAATATAAACTTAAATATGTTGCATTTCACATGTTATTTTTTATTTTTTACTCTCAAAGGCTTTGGGGGCAACATTATGTGTGAATTCTGTGAAAGTCATATTTGTATTTGATATTTCTGCTAAGTAATACCAGTTCTTAATCACCTTAAACGAGTCTGCATCACTTGGAAAGGTTTTTTATAGGTTTTACTCAACACATGCTGAAGTTCAATATGTTATTAGCCTTGCTTATTTCTGCAAGACATGGCCATATTAATCACATTAAATAAATTGTCAAATATGGACTACTAAACTGGCCTGCTGCTAAGTCCTGTCATGCACTAAAAAGTTTATGATAGGACATAAAAATGCTTTATATGTCTTATTTTCACTAGATAATCTCTTTGGCTTTTCCCAGTGTAAAGGTCTTATAGAACCAGATGTCACATAGTTGACGTAAACTATTAGATATGTTATTCAAAATTTGCCTTTTTTCTCACATTATTTTCATTTTCATTTTACAATCAAAGATAAATCAGTTCTGTTGTGTCAACCAGCTGGTGAAAATCTTAAAAAGCTGTTGCTTAAGGTCTAATTCAGGCACAAAGTCACAAAAAAGCTCCTTAGCACAGAAAATCTGTTTTTTGTTAGTTGCTGTATCACTCTCTGGGCTGCTAAGATGTTTATACAACACTTCAAATGATCCACATTAATTTGCCGTACATGGTAACTTCTTACATCACTTTAGAATGGATTAATGCACTCATGGCTTCAGCAATCAAATTGTAACCATCATGATTACAGCTAAATAATGAGGAAAATTTAGGCTCACAGATACACGCAGAAAAACCCACACATACATAAACCTCCCCCGACCCCTGGATGGCCCCATTTGGAAGCACGGTCACTGAGGCTCCAACTGAACCTAAAGGTTAAGGGAGGTTGTGAAAATGTTTCCACCGTTTATTATGGGGCTTTTTCGAAGATTATTGAGCAGTTGTTCACTCAGTGACCTTGACATGGAGACCAGCTGTGAGTGGATCTGATGCTCGAAGAGATCTTGCTGCATATTTTGAAATATCGTCGTTTGACAACCAGTCTGTGTCAAGAGCTCCTATCAGCGGAAAAAAATGTTTTGTTCTGCTGATGTTTTCAAAAGTGTTTTTTTTTTTCCGCTGTTGCTGCTGTGACATGTCCACTGAAA
>JAVLVB010000002.1:6668278-6686371 GCA_032876305.1 Orestias chungarensis
GGATATCCCACCTACGGGATTTAAATAACAGACGTTAAAAATATGAGTCTGTCAGGCAAGTTAAAAACTAAATAAATAATTTTAAAAAATAGAATCACAGAGAAACACAACAACTACAACGAAAATAGTCCCTTTAGATGCCACAGCATTCAAGGCCACCCAAGCTTTCAACAGGGTTGTAGAAGTTAAGTTGAATGTTTCCAGCTCTTTATGAAGTCAAACAGAAAGAACAAACATCCTACGGCATTGCAGATTACTCCGTGAAGATGCCGGCTTGTAGTGGAAGCCATTGTACATTATGCGCTTTAAGGAACACGGAGGTATTGGTTTAGACTGATGTGGTTAACATCAGTGTCATCCTGCACTCAGCAGCCACATCAAAGCCCACTTGACTTGCGGGTTTGACTGCGCAGGGAAAACAAAGGCTCCTGGCTGATTGTCAATATGGCCAGCATATTGCTACAAACAAAACTTCAGAGGTCCTAAATTTGTTTTCTGGTATGGTCATAAGAGCTATTTCCACCTAACTTTTCTCAGTAATAAAGATGAGAAGGAAGAGAAAGCGCTGCTTCACCTTCTCCCATTCCATTCATTTGACCAATTTTCTAGCTACAATTCATTTATTTTCCTCAACTGACATCAATAAGGCAAAACTGCTCTTGGTACTAAGAAATAACTCAACCACGATTTCATCAATTAAGTGAAAGCTTTAATTTTAAAACCTTAAATGTCCTGCAGACGAATAGTGTGAGGCTTTATTAGACCTGTGTAACTCCAGCCAACTTTACACAGTACACCGAGCCATGTCACACACGTTTAAAAGCAAAGTAGAAGAAACCCGAAGAAATTCTTTGTGATGTTAATGGTTATATGATTGAGGGGAGAGAAAACCCCCAAACCACCTGAGAAACTGTGATACCTCTCTCCGGCACAGTTGATTTTGTAACATGATAGAGCGCCAAATCCGCCAGCTTCTCTCTAAACAGACTCGCAGGTCTGACACGACAGGAGTTATGTTTTCAGGAAAAGCGCTGCGACACTCTTCTGCATTTCACACATTTTTCATTTAAAGTTCAGCTGCCAGCGCGATGTTGCCCAACTGTTGTTTTGACAGGTTTTTGCGCGGATTGCTGTCTGAGGCAAGACATGGCAGAAAAGTTCAGTTTGGATGTTTATTTTGTGCTCAGCCGTCTTTTTATTGAAATTTATTTGTTACACACACACACACACACACACACACACACGCACACACACACACGCACGCAAGCACACACGCACGCGCACACACACACACACACACACTGGGTAATTTGGTGGAATTCCTAACTACCCAGCTCAAAAAGCCAGACCATCCAGATGCTTTTCTGGACTCAGCTCTACCTTTGATGAATCCATTAAAATCTACTTTCAAGCTGTGTGTGCATGTGTTGGAAGGGGGGTTGGGGGTTGTGACTGTAATGATGCGGCATGGAGGGAACCAGGAACACAAGGTGTATTTGGCTGTGAGGTTGTTTTTTTTTTGTGCAGGTTGTATTGGTGCAGCCCTGCATGCTATATGTCATCATATGCTAGTCTTCACCTCAGACTGATTTACAGGCCATGATTTTCCCCTGCTGACATGCACCATGCTCACACAAAAGTGACACGTTACTTAATATTAATCCTGATTAGTTACTTCTGGAAGGTAAAGCTGGGTTGGCTGCGAAAATTTGATGGAAGTAGACTTTTAATGTCTTAAACAACCTTTAGGTGAAATATGACACGGCAGTTTCTGTGAAGAATGTGTATGAATTTTGAAATAATTGTCATATTTGGATCAGGAGATTATTTACAGGCCAGATGAGGATATTTACAAAGACGATAAAGATAGGAGATTGTGCATAACCAATGATATTCCTGTGAAACAAGTACTAATAGCGAAATATTCCTAGGTTTTCCAGTTAGAGCTGCTAACTAATAAGAGAACCAAGTAACGGCTGATTTCAATACAGTTGTGTCCAAACTAACCTTCCAACCCTTATATTTTTGTTTTAAAAGTATTTTGAATTAGTCATCTTGATTTGCTATATCAAGAATGAAAATAGTTTTTACGTATTAGAAAAAGTATTTGGTTCTTTCATTATTTGATATAACACAGACCAGTACGTGGTGCCAGAGTGCTTGAAATACCTTCCTTTGTTTGTGTGCGATATGCATTAGCTGCATGTTTGCCCTATCTTGGCTGAGCGAGGATTAGGAGAGAATTTGAGAGTATAGTTCAATTGGTTGACGATCGAAATCAACTTCAGTATTGGCTCTGTTAGACCAGATAAAGCTTCACTGAATTTTACAACAAGCAATAAAAATAACTGCTTACAAATGTTTGTATAATATCATTTAGATAACAGGATTAACTATTGCTGCACAGGCTGCCTCTAAATCCGTGTTACAACATCTGGGATTGCCTAAAACTTCTTATTTTCTAGAGAAAATCAACATTTCCATTTGTTAAAAAGTTTCAAATAGCTTCAACTTTTCCAAGATGAAGCAATGTCAAACCAAGAAGATTACCCTGTTGCTGACAGTGTAGATATTGCAATTTGCCATTTCCCATTGGTGCAATTACCTGTTGCTGTTTATTTCAAAGTGAACATAATAATCTGACATTTAGACTAAAATAGACATCTCTTGAGACACATATATAATTTTACAGGGAGATTCTGAACCTTAGAGTAACGTGGACTCTGTGCGGTTGCATGATTTTAGATGTACTTGAGATTTCAATGCAAATAAAGAGAAATAATGTACAGCAAACGGTTATTTTTCTACGTTTTCCAGACCCAGGTGAAGCATGTTTTCTTTAACTTTTCTACACCCAACGGTCTAATTGTGGTGAAACAGGTTCTAAATGAAAAATATATATAGTTTTTGATGGTTTGTTAATAATTTCAAACTTCAGTTCTCCTTTTCAAGAAACCAAACTTTCAAAGCAGAGGAAGATCTAAAAAAAAACATGATTTGATGTGAAAAGAAATTTTTACGGGGCAGATCTTTGTGGGTTTGAGGTTGTGCCAGGAATGAATACATCAATCTGGCTCCTGTTAATGTCTTGTCGTAGCTGACAGAGTGATCGACAACTGAGTGACATAATGGGGGAAATGTCAAGCGGCAATGACAGGAAACATGTAAACAGTGATGAAAAAATGAGACAGATCCTATCGTTATCCTCTGTGACCCAAAGAAAAAGAAAAATTGCTTCTCCAATGCCTTCCCCCAGTTTTCCAAGTCCTGGGTTAAAGTGACAAATTACGCGTCCATTTACCTTTAGATAGACAAATTTTTAGATGAGAACAAGGTGGCACAAAAATAACCCACATCTGTTAATGAAACTGAGCAAATGAAACCTGAAAATGGTTTTTGGCCCTTAGAGATAGTAACTAATAAGCTAACCCTATCACCAGTAGCCTCCATGTCGAAAGAAAAGGACTTATTGGTGGAACTTATTGGAGTCATTGTAGTATTCTTGACGAAAGAAATCAGGATTGCGTTCAAATAAGCAGCTGTTATCGTCAGTACAAAGCTGTTTTTAAAATTTTTATTTTTGTGTATTTATTTAGTTGGTCTTAAATCAATGTTAACAAAATAAAATGACAATTATATTATAAAATGAATGCTTGATGGTTCTGCAAGATATAAAGTGGACACTGTGACTTCCTTAAAGGAAATTCATTTTTTGTGCTTTAATCTATGTTAAATTTGAGAGTCATGGCGTCATAATGATGGTATTATGAGGTGTATTCATTCAGTTACGGCTTGAAATGAACGGCTCGGCACTGGATGAAAATGAACAAGAAGGGTGTCCATATAATTTTACAAGAGAATGCTAGACACACCAGTAAAGCCAAGGATAATACTAATATTCCAAGTATGAGCTGCTTTGCTCATTTGCGTTTTTTGATTATGCATGTATACTGGACAATCACAAACATTTTGGTACCTTTATAAAGATATCCGGTCAATTCAAACTCTTCAAACATCTACAGAGTTACTGACTTTCAATCTAAAGAAACAGCTGAGCTAAAAAGAGCAAAGATCATCATCTGATTTTACTCTGTAGTTGTTGGACACGATTCTGAATGCAGAGCATAAAAGCTAGTGCAGGGTGGCTAAACTCGCACAAATATATAGAGTAAGGAGTTTTCCATCTACAATGACAACAAATGGATCAGACAATGAGGCAAAATTGTTCCTAATTCCTTGCCAGTGTCCAAATACCCATAACATTTTCCTAAATCTTGATGCAGCTGGCTTATTATCATTCGGAGGTAAGATTTTCAACCCCATACACTGTTTCCCATCACCTCTTTAATTATCTAGAATGGAATTCTGTATTGGGGGAATTTTCAGGATGCTTGTATCCATTCTGTGCACCGAAAATGACCCTGCACAGGCAGTAATGAGGTTAAAGGGCACTAACACCTCTTGACCTCTGGGTGATCACACTCACTCCTGTGTTTGTGATGGAATGAGACCCCTCAACAGGACAGATGCAAGATGCTAGTAACAGAGATGGGTATAGCTTGTGAAGGAGCTACAGGATGCAACCAAAGTTTTAAAGGTAGAGACGGGAAGTTCTTCACATTCAGTCACATCTTTATAGAAATAAATGCTAAATAAACATCTCTGCAGCCAAAAGCTTACAAATGAAAGGTAAAACATCATGAGCTCAAACTGAAAAAGACCAATGAACTCTGCATATCTTTGTCTTAATCTATTCCAGAGCATTCGTTGCGAAATAGCTTATAATGAAACCTATTGAAGATCTCCAAATCTTTAAAAAAATGGCTGTTATGTAAGACAGTGTTCTGTACAGTTTTAGCAGGACATTAAACGTGTTTGCTCAACAAACAAAATAAATAATGGTGGATTCCTGCTGCAATTCATATTCTAAATAAATCAATAAGGAGAAAATTAGGTAAACCACAACTACGCTGATTGCAGTATAGTTTTAACACATAGAAAATGTGTTTCATTTAAAGACAGCACAAAAGGGACATATCTACCAAATCTGAAGGATTTAGTTTCATAACTAAATATTTTTTCAAAAAGTTGGTCTCCAACCTCTCTTATAAAAGACATTGGTAAATATTAGCATGACAGGCTGTTGTATAGTCTTCTTTTTCATGTTTGAGCATAAATGTTGATTTTAAACTAGGCTCAACCAGTATATGGACACTTTCCTCAATGTTTAATGAAAAGATTGTTGCAAGGATGGTTGCACAGAACCTATATTTATAACCGGTGTAAAGAAGAGTCTCTGAAGATGTCAAAGTAATCTCAAATAAAAAGCAATGTTGACACTAACCCTCAGTGCATCCAGTGCCAGCTCATAACTCTCTTTTATGGGCCTCACTGTTACTATTTCCCATGAGAATCCTAAATGTTCTCCTTGGAGAACAGAGGCAGCAGGGAGACTGAGGCTACAAATTAAGAGACATTAAGAAAACATGGTAGGGAAAACCGGGAATAATTTCAAAGAAAGTTGGAGTGTTTAAAAAATGTAGAATGAGAACATTTTGCCCCAACATTTTATGTCACTAATTCCAGATGTGAGATAATTTTTTTTGTATTTACACTATCTAATATGAGTGAGAGTAAAGAAAAAAGAAAAAGTATTCTATAGATATACAAATCTGGCAGAAATGCAGCCTAAATATTTAGGAAAACTGTTACTGTTATTTACTCTGTCTCTTTGTGTTTCCCTAGCACCAATGATGTAAATAATAATTCTAATTGAATAATTTTTATTTATAGGATTTTTTAACTGGTATCTTTAAACCAGAAAAACAGGTTAAAGATACAGTAGGTAAAACTGAAAAGGTAATACAGCTCTCGTTCTATAAATCCACATTATGGTGTGTTAATAAGTGGAAGACATATTTTTATTGTCCGAGTGGCTGTAGTGAAGATAAACTGTCGTCAAACATCCATAAACTCTTTTATTACCTTATTTGTTTGTCTGTGAAAGAAATGTGGCAGCTTTGTAGACAACACGGAGGAAGGAGAACAAGGACAGTTTTGTTCCATTTTTGTCAGGGCCAGGATCAATGCTAATCACATCCTGACGTGCCCTCAAGACATCCACATGGAGACCAGAGTGCCTCATTGTGAAGGACTTATGAGGTGAGATGGATAGATGAACACAGAGCAAATGAGGGTAAATACAAGAATAACACAATGAGCAGCAGCAAGTCCAGATTTACATTATGTGGACTGAACCCAGAATTATGTGCAGCCATGCTGATTTGCTCAGTCCCATTTGTTGAGTTAAAACATCTTCATCACCTCTGACACAGTCTAATGGAGGCAATTCCTTAGTCGACTTCCCTACTAACCAGTTTTAATGTCCTGAACATTTGGCCCATTTAGAAAGAAGGCCATTGGGTTTGTTTAGTCACTCAGCAAAGAGTAGGCAAACTACAAGAGAGGAATTTTTGCATGAATAGATCTGTGGTCAAGCCCCTTCTCTGAATCTCAATGAACACCATTTAAAAAAAAATGTTACATTCTGACATTAAAAAGTCTTGCGCGGTACAAATCAATTTCCCATATTATTTAAATACGCAGTGCCTGAAGGCATTTAGTATTTAGAACTAGAAACAAACAAAAAAATAAATAAATCATGAACTGGTCCTTTAATTGTGGCGCAGCCCCAGACTGAATCTATCTAAATTGTAAATTTGTGCTACATAAAGAAACCATATTGCCCCATCAAAAACCAGTACAGTTGTCACTTCAACAACAATAAAATCAGAAGAGTAAAGCTTTCAAGTAATAGTTTCATCCACTGGCCTATTCAATTGTCTAGGCATTTAAAGTGTTCCTTTGGGGCTTAGCTGATACAACTTTTTTTCCCCCATATTACCGATATCAAGAAATGTACTAATGAGTCCGGTTTGTGTTAATTCTTAAACAAAATTTGTCCAATCCCCACAGAAACTTGCATCAATCCAAGTTATTTGTTTCTTTGGTCCGTGTGCAGCAGTTGTTTCGCTTCTATCAGCTATAAAATCATCACAGTGTACATGAACAATATTATGATCTGAAATGGTAAAACAAACAGAAACGTGTGGTCAGAACCTGTTGGTGTGTACACTTCTGAGCAAGAAAAGCCGTGTGACTAACATGAAACATGGGATGTGAAAAACCACATTCAGGTTCAAAGAAAAGGGATCAGAATTAAGTTACGCTCTGCTTGGTTTGGTTTGAAGGATGCAATTTGTTCAGAGCTCGTGCAAAAAAGTGCAGTAAATGCAAGGATCCCTTTACAAACAGGCTTCTGCAAAACCAGACTGAATCCACAAGAAAGAAGACCCGCAGAATTAGTTTTTTACACCAACTCTTGCTATTTTTCTACTATAATAAAGTGCAAAGACTTTTCAAGTTAGCGACATGTTTCAGCCTAATGTCTGAACTGCATGCATGAGTGTAAAACCATTTATACATGTGCACAAGTGTGTCAGAGAACACTGCAGGCAAGTGGGAGGGGGGATGCTAATTGAAATTCCTTGAGCCATGTCTGGCAAAAACTTGGTGTCTGTCTACATACACACAAATTCAAACTGGCCCTGGCCCTAATAAAAGTGGGCTTTGCCATATGGAGGCCATGTGATAAGTGGCCTCTCTGTGCTTTGCTTTATGTGTGTGACTGTGTGTGTGCCCAGCAGAGGAGGCACTGACTCCAAAACTCAAAAGGACACATGAATTGAGACCCATGACATGTGCATGAAGGTTTTATAAGAGATAAGTAATGCAAGTACAGATGCACAGAGAATTTGGCTGCTTGATTCGACCTGATGGGTAACCAGCTGGTTGAGAACTCCAAAACGGTATTTTTTCAATCAGTGAATGCAGCATTACCGAGAACTCAAACTCAGCTATTGTGTATATTGCTGTATCAGGTGTTTAAAGTAAAATGAGAAAAAGCACAAAAATGTAAGAAGATTTTCAAAAAAAAATTGTATTTTCAACATGTTCGGACACGTCCGTGATTCATTCAGGCTGCAACAGAGTGAGGGAGAGCAAGACTGCAATCACATAACAATAATACTGAAGAAAGTACAATACCATTTTGAGCTCTCAGTTGTTTCAAAGGTTTCAGAGTTAAGGTAAGCATCCATTTTTCTATAGAATATTCAGAGGTATTGGTTTTAGTAATGCTAAACCCGCGAACCATGTTAATCATCTATATAGAATATAAAAAACAGTTTGAAAGTAGTCTATAACCATTTTATCTTTGTTTTACCATACAAGTTAAGCATTGTTTTAAGACAACTAACCTCTTACCTCTTTAAAAGCAGTATGCTGTGTCTGCTTCCAATATAACCTAAAGATAACTACAGAACATCTTGTTGAATAGCTGTTAAGGGACAGAAACATTTGAGACTGGAAATCAACCAACTCCGATTAAGGAAGATGTTCAAAGACAGTATGCAAGATCATATTCAATACAAAAGAATTTACAACAGGTTTTCACATGTTGTCCATCAGGATTTAGTAAACATGGTGGGAAATTCAGGGCAGGTAAGTGTGGGAGTAATGTTCTGTTCTCGCTCAACAACTACTGTCAATGTTCGCTGAGTTACTCCAAGCTGCTCAGAGGCCAGAATGCTCTGGCAGTCCTGGAGAACTTCCAGATGTGTTTAACTATAAAGATAAAAGTTGCCGAGGACAGAATGATAACAGTTGATTTTCTGCTCTCAATCAGCCATAACTGGCCGAGATAAGCCTTGCATGTTGAAATGTCTAAGTATTTAGATTTGTCAGTGCAGAGATTGGGCACTTGCTTCGGCCATGCACAAAAGCATTTATCTAGTATAAATTCACACAACCTGCAGTCAAAACGCAAGATAAATATCTTTTTAGTGCAGGACTATAATTGGAGACAGTGTGAGGTAGGACAGCTGTGTGAATGTGAAGCTTAGTGGCACTGACAAATAATCATGTGTTCTCACTGACCCCTCAGGATAAATGAAGGTAAAATCGTATTTTGTAGCCCAGAAAAGTCTCATTCAGAGGAAGAAGCAGGGTTTACTTTACATCGGAGTCAATAAAACCTCAAACTTAGCACATGCTCACTATTGTTAGAACTTCACCACAATAGCAGCAAGGACTAAGTGGACTTGTCATTCTAGCCATGGGGTTTGGTAATTACTGTTCCAGATATTTCCCATCAAAGATGAAGAATTTTCTCTGAGAAATTTCTAATTGATTCCAGTGGATCGTCTCCCTGTCTTTATTTTTTTTTATCTGCTTGGCTTACTTGTTTTAGTTTCTTTTTTTTCCTTTTTCTTCCCTCCTGCTCTTCTTCTGTCAAGCTTTCTTCTCCGAAGCTCTTTGTAGTCAGACAAATATGCTCTGCCTCTGCACGTGGTGAAAAGGCTGGAGGCATACAGCATGGTTATGTGTTCTTTTGCCCAGTCACCTGTCTCAGTATGTACGCTTGCTCCAAAAAAGAAACAAAGAAACTCCCTTCCTTGTAGATAAACTCAAAGGACAGAGCAGAGGAAAACCTTGTGTGTCTTTGGTCGTTGATAGTAGGAGCTTTGTGCTTGGCAGCTTTAGCATAACCTTTAGGTTTTACCAAAAAGTTTAGAAAAAACACATGTGGAAAACTAATGATAAAGGGTATTGATTGAGCTATCCAGTAAAAGCTAAAAGTATGCCGTAAATGAGATAAATAAATTCAACTTACTGTATGGATCATCCTCTCTTTTGGTGCCATTAACATTTCCGTCCTTGCCAATGCGAAGGAAGAATTTGAAAAAGGAGAACAGCTGCCTCCTGCGCACGTCTCCTTGAAGATGCTTGTAGCTGCTTCGCACGTGTCGCCCAACAACTGTCGCAAATGACAGAGACACATTTGTTGCCCGTGGCAACCTTGCAGAGGATGGACGAAGCGGTGGCCAGCAAGGTGGCGTAGGAGTCCCTCCTGGTGCATGTTTCTTTTCGGGATCTGTTGACGAAGTGCAGGGTCCGAGCAAAAGAATCAGCAGGAGGAAAATCAGGGGCACGAAGAGTGATGGAGGTCTGCAGCAGGGGAAGGAGGAGAACCAGGCGACCGGTGCACCTTGTGTCACTGTCCATCTACACATGGTAGTGGAGCTGTGAGAGCTGTGGAGGTGCTCAGGGGTTGGGGCATGCTGAGGAGGGTGCAGGGAGAGAGAAAGAGAGTGGGAGAACACCCCCCCCCCGACCCAACAACTAGACGTACTCTGCCTGGGAACCCACAGTCTCACTGGGACAGTAGCTGTTGAAACCTGTGGAACAACTGGGGTGAGACCAGTCAGATGGCAGTGGGTTGAATCAGGACTTTAAGCAGCAGATCTACAGTTCTGGTTCGTAAACAATGATATAGAAGCTAAGGATGAACTCGATGCTGTCTGCCCTGGCTAGGTATTTCTTGCTTAGTGTAAATTTCAGCATTTAAGATTACCTCACAACAGGGGTTTTTGCTTCTCTCCTTTTTTCCTATTGCTCTTGTGCTCCAAACTCTTGAAACATAAATGCACAAAGTATGACTTTATTCATTTATATGTTAGAAATTGTCTATGATCTACCTCTCAGGCTTAAGTCCCAAAAGTCCAGAAAGTACTGGAGTGAGGCAGAGGAGATTAGGTAAAACAGTTAGAGGTTTTTGAAAATGAATAAATGAGGACAGAAAAAATCTTTGCTGCTTGTCCAAAAATGTTCAAAAATAAAATCCAAGCAAAGAAGACAAGATTCTTTTAAAAAGACCTCATCCAGACTTTTTCCTTTCTTCTCCTTTGTTTCTCTTTTTTGCCAGAGCTCGTTTTGAAGT
Organism: Orestias chungarensis; assembly: GCA_032876305.1. Taxonomy (NCBI): domain Eukaryota; kingdom Metazoa; phylum Chordata; class Actinopteri; order Cyprinodontiformes; family Cyprinodontidae; genus Orestias; species Orestias chungarensis. The sequence goes on from JAVLVB010000002.1 coordinate 6,679,119, forward strand.
TACTTGAGATTGTAACCAAGCCCTCCCGGGTCTCGTCTTTCTCCCCTCTCTTGTTATGCGTCTGTCAGTGATCTAAGCTCCCGATCTGTCCTCTCTCCTTGCTTCTCAGAGTCTGAATGCAGGAGCGGCGTGTTGCCTCTCCTGTTTCCTCCCATGTGTGACTCCCTCTTTCTTTTGGCCCCCACCTCTCTTGACTGCCACCTCTATCAGCGGTGCTTTCCCCTGCTCCTCAGGAGTTTCAGAGAGGTTACTGAATCTTGTCTTCCTTTCACCTTATTAATCTGGAACAGCAGCTCCCCAGATGTCTTTGTCTAATTGGATGTCTATTAAAACCACTTGGCTTTGAAGACCCTGTTGCACACACAACCACCCACACACGTGTGGGTGGTTGTGTGTGCACATGTTAATGTGGATTTGTAAGGGTGTGTTGTGGGGATGTTTAGGGGTGGTAATGGTGGTTGTAGGGGGTCTGTCCCATTTCATTTTGACTTTCCTCCCCTCTCTCCCATTTTTCTGTCTTCACCCCTTCCCAGACTAAACCCTGCCATTGCGGCAGAGCGGGTCAGAAAACAACCGAAAAAAAAGAAACTGATGCCTTTATCTCCAATTTCCCCTCATCCTGCTGTGTTTATTATTCGTTCTTGTTTTAAATAAACAAAAAAATTTCTAAAAGAAATCTTACATTTTTTTTTTTTTTTAAACAATCTATACGATCATTCTGACCAACCTTGGTTGTCTTGGTTTTCATTTATAAAGGTCAATTACTACTTCTCTTGCAATAGATGTTTGATTGTTAGTTTTATTGTTCTTGATTTAAATATTTTGTATCCATATCAGTTTTATAAAGCTGACAGAGAATATTAGAAATTTAATTTTGTGTGTGGGTTGGACATTCATATTCATACAAAACAATTATTAAACAATTATTAGGTAGCATAAAAGCAAAATATGAACCCATAGTTCTAACAATAATTCTACAGACTACTTTTACTTGTAGGAAAGTTTACTATTTAAGAACTAAAGGTATGAAATACTGGCTAAATTAGGGATTAGGTTTTCTTGCCCTGTCTCTTTGAAATATATCTCCTTGTTTTATGTTTTGATTACAGATTGATAAAGGCATGTTTTGCTGTTGTTTTGCTTAATGGAAATTACATGTTCCGGTCTTATTTGAACATATATTGATTATGGTACTTCTAAACTGGACTTTGAAACTAAATAACAGCATAAATGCCATCCAGAGAAAGTATCCCATTTCAAATACATATATATTAAAACAGACTTAGAACACTTAAGGAAAACAACCACGGATCCATGTAGAATATGCAAGCGCTATCAATGTACCTTGATTACATGGATAGTGGAAAAAGCTTGATTTAATTTATAAGGGTTTCAGAAATTTAGGTGAAAATATTGTACGTTTTATTACAATGTTAGTAGAAATAAAATAAAATACATAAGTTTCAACTGAATGTGTCAATCTTAACCTAGGATCAAAAGGTGTTACCATACCCCTGTTGATTATTTGATTAATTGTTTTTTTTAAAACCATACACTGCTTCAAACTAGTCAACAGCATTATGTTCAACATGTGTGAAGTCTGTATTTCACAAAATGTGAGGAATTGAGGACAGACCTGTCAAAGTGGATCAAGTACCTTAACTAGAAAGCTTCTCTTTCTGTTTATTTTTCCAGTATTGTTTTTTTTCCACCATGGCTATTAGGTAAATTAAAAAAGACAGGATTTTGTTATTTTAGTAGCAGTTTAGAAGAAAAAGGACCAGGGTCTCTAACCCTGGTCTTTGAGAGCTACTGTCCCATCATTTCTAGGTGCATCCCTACTCCAACACAGCTTCATTAAATTATTCAGCATGTCAGCAAGTTTGGCAAAAGCCTGGTTAAAGAGTTAATTATGTGTCTTATGTGTCTTGAATAGCCTCGATGTAGTTACCAGAATTAAAAAGTGCTGACTGAAAAGATTATTTAGTACATTTAGGGTTTCTGTTAAAGTTATGCTGGATTTGTGTTGCTTCACCACAGATCCAAAGAATCCTCGTCTGGCGTCTGGTTTCTGCATTGTTTAATTTCCTTTTCACATTGTCAGACAACAGCCGTATCTCCACCTTCCTTTCCTTTCTCTTTAGTTTCTCCATGATCCACTGTATCTTGCAGACACATTTAAGTTATCACACCCATATTTGCTTCCATTTTTTTAGTTTAACATCATTCAGTTTCAACTACATAATATGCAAACTATTTCCCATGGGAACAAAACCAAATTCCTCCACTCTTATTTTATGCTCAGTAAGTAGTTTCCAATGCAGGAGTAAATCCTGCAATAGACAATTTAGAGTGCTACCAACAATTTGTAATTTATGTCAACCCCCTGTCCTTCTTGTTCATGGAAGACTGTCAGGGTTGAGGATTTCTTCCTAGGTTGTCCACTGGGGGTCACCGGAGATCAGCCTGGCTGGAACGCTTCAGCGCACCTGTTTTTCCCGCACAATTGCTTTTCATCAGCTGATGACCAGAGCCGCTAAAGAGGTGTGGTGGACCAGAGACCCTTTGCCTGACTGTTAGTTATGAATCTGTAACGTTGCCTCCTCAGTGCCAAGTTTCATGTTGATCTCTAGTGTTATTCCTCGCTGTTTACTCGTTGATTCCTTGTGGCTCCTTCAACTTACTTCCTCGTTGTTTTTCCTGTGTGCTCTCTATGTTAATTCTCAGTAACTTCTCCGTGTGTGCTCAACCCAGGTGAACCTCCATGCCCACACTTGTGCAGTACTCACTGTTACCACTGGATTCCAGCTACAGTCTGGTCATCACTCCTCCCTTTACTCAGCTTGGTCTGTAGGCTCCAGCTCCTGCGATCAAACCTTCAGTTACTCCCTGGACAACCACCAACATCTGGATCTTTACAAGCCACCCTTAACCCACTCACCTCTCCCTGGCGGTCCCCATCTCCACCTCAAGTAAGCTCATCTCCATCATTAATTATACTCGTCTCGATGATTACTCACCACCTCTGTTCTCCATTTCAATGCCTCCGGTCCCCCACGATTGTTCCCGAAGCTCCCGTAGTTCCAGCTTCCAGATCACAATACAGACGGCTGTTAAATAAAACGTATTATTCGGATTAATTTTCTCCTGAGAGTCTTCCTGTTATATGTGGGTCAGAAGGCTTAACGAAACTATGACAAAGACGGCCTGACTTTGCACATAGAAAGGAATGATGGGTGAAAGAACAACCATCTATAGAGAAATAATGTTAAATTATTGACTAACTTTGAGTTAATATACAACAGCTGATTCTTACTTATTTCCTTGGTTCTCTTGTTTGTATGAAAAAAGACCAGAGCTGTAACTGATGTTTTTTTGTGTTTAATTTGTTTTGATTAATTTCAAGTATAAATGAGAAAAAGTGAAGGTTACAGTTTTTAAAAATGATCTCTTCTAGATGCAGTCCCAATCTAAAGGTACTTAGTTAAGTGATTTGTTTTGAAAAGTGGCCTAAACAATTCAGTTATCAAAGCAGTTTATTACGTGTCTAGGCATGGTATGTTTAAATACTTAGGTAATAAATAATAAATAGACATCAAATCTTCTCACCATTCAGCACCGTGGACAGCACTTTTTATTGCAGTCCTTCAACATACAAACATGGTAATTAAAAGTATTTACATTGGATATTGTTTGATTTCTGTAAGGTTGTTCCAAAAGATTGTTTGACATTTTTTAAAGATTGAGTGCAGTGTGACAAGATTTTCTAAAGGTACAGTGGTCAATGCAATGTAATGTACCCTGATTAAGCAGAATAAAGTTTGTATGATGTGATTTGGGTTCATCTAGTGTCTCATTTTAAAGTACATCATATATTTCTCATTTACTATGCAAATAAATAAATATGCTTTTTCTTGTTGATAATACAGAAGAGTTGTGTTTAGTGAGTGTATGAGGTCTAAAACAGGTCTGGACTGAGTTGATAACCTTGGGGCAAATTTTTTTTTCTCACAGATGAAAATGAGGGTAAAACAAGTAACCTACTTTACTGTTAGCAGAATTAGCTGACACAGCAAAACATCAATATAACCTGTGGACGTAAACTTTATTCTCTGAGCTACAAGCAGAAGAAAGGTGTCAAATGCAAAGAAAATGTTAAAAAAAAATCGTATTAAGACCATGAGATGTAACATTTCCATATGAGGATTTGTAATCATGCGCCCTACTCATGAAACATTCCTCCGGCTCTCCGCGCCTTTATGTGCAGACTTTCAAAGATCTCAGAGGAAATTAAATCCAGTTTTTGTAATGCTAACAAGTCCGTATAAAGTAATAAGAAGTTGGTGCACCTCTACACTTTCCTATGAAAATATGTATACGAAAGTTGAATGCCATTTAATTCACTTAAACAAATGTTACACAGAGAAGTCTTCAGACAAAAGTTTTAGGATTGTCATCAAGCAGTAATTATCCGTTTTGGCTTCTACCATTGATAAAAACAGTTGAGAAATCCTAGGTCCTCCGGAGATTAATTAGATAGGATACTCAAAATTTTATATTCTGTTTATTTATTTTGCCCCAATTTACAGCATATATCGCTTCAAGGCACTTTACAAGAAAACCATTTCATTACAATCATAAATACATAATTACACAGTTTAAAAATTTCCCAATTTAAGGAAACCCAGCAGATTGCAGTAAAATGATCTATCTTTTTAAGTTTCATCGGAAATCTTGCTGCAGCGTTTTGGTTCAACTAAAGTTTAAGAGTTACAGTAGTCCAGTTTTGAAGTAACAAATGCATGGACTAGTTTTTCATCATCAGTCCTAGAGAGAATATTTCTAATTTTGGCGATATTGCTAAGCGATAGAAAGAAATCATAGACCTGTTTGTTATGGTATTTAAATTACATATAATGATCAAAGATAATACCAAGATAGCAACTCATGTCTTTTTTAGAGTTCAAACAGCATAAGGTTTAAAGTCATCCACATCTTTATGTTTTAAAGACATTCATGTAGTCTACAAAAATAATTTTTTTGGGATTTAAGGATAGATACAGTTAAGTATCATCAACATAACAATCGAAATTACTATCATGCTTTTGAGGGATTTACCATTAGGAAGCATACATAGTAAACAGAATTGGGCCAAGAATTGGGCCAAGGGACTCCACAAGTAGCCCTGCAATATGAAGAAGATTTGTCATTTAGATAAACAAACTGGGACAGACAAATATTATTTAAAGCAGTCTAGTGTTGTTCCATTGATCCCTACAATGTCTTCAAGTATCTCTATGAGAATGTTTTGAGCAACTGTCAAAAGTAGCACTGAGATCTAACAGAACTTTAACAGACACAAGTCCATTGTCTGAGGACAAGAGAATATCACTGGTGACTTCAAAGAGAGCTGTCATAGTGCTATGATGAGCTCTGAAACCTGACTGAAACTCATCAAACAGGTAATTATTTCTTAATTGTTCGCTCAGTTGATCAGCAGCAATATCATATCACTTTATCCAAAAGTTGTTCAGAATTTATTTATCGGTCCATAGAAAAAGGTCTTCACAGCATTTTTCACACCACAGTAGTCAACCTTATTTCATCTGGTATTGTAAAGCTTGGATGTAGGGACATAGAAAGTTTGCTCAATAGAGACTACTTTCTAGTTAATCTGACAGCCTTATGAATTTTGTTGATCTGAAGCTATTCCCTCCTGAAAGTTGGAGACTTATGTATGCAATGTTCTCAGATGCTTTCACTATTATACTATCACTAACAATTATCAGTAAATCATTTAATAGTAGAAGTGGTCAAATACAAAGGTGCTCGGTTTTTGTACACCGATACTAAGTAGGTTAGAAAACCTAGATTAGGTGATTCAGAAGGATGACTAATTACATGTACTATACATTATAACATATCAGTATAATTAACATGTTTCATTCATTAGAACTTGGCAGTGTGCAATGTTGAGCACATCAGAATGGTCTGACTTTGGTCTTGACAGCTCTCAGGCCTTCCTTTAATAGCTAATCTTAATTTATACTAAATAAAGGCAAGAACATACTAATTTGCCTCAGGGAAGACGAAAACCTGAATTAGTTTCTTTCATTTGAGTCTGCATATTATAACAATATATCTATGGATGAAGCCATTTAATGTAACAATGAGCCAAAAAAGCATTTTCCGTAACAATTTCCTGCTATTTTACTAATAAACTAATACATTAACTGTTCATACAGGACCAAGATATGTCTGAACATGCAAGTGAGCACTTTTTCTAATCAAGTGAAAAGACTCAGCCTTGAGGAAATTAACATTCTTGATTAATTAAAAGAGATAATTTATTGCTCAAATAATCAAACTATTCCAAAACTGCCGCTGTGGTGCTGCACAGCTTTATCTGGGTGCGCAGGACAGTGTTGAGTGTGGCATTTCAAAATCTATAATGGGTAAACCGAGCTAACTGGGAACTAAACTTGCTGCAGAATTGTCCACCGTGAGAAGAAAGTAAAGAAAAGTATGAAGGAGGGGGAATGAGTGATGAAAAATCCCAAGCATTACGGCCAGACTGAGAAAAGGAGGAAAAACATCTGCTCACTGGTTCTGTGGCTTGAGCTTGGGGTGCAGATTAACAACACAGCCACACACACAGCCCATCCCACTGACTGTTCTATCAATACGCCGTGCAATCATTGCTCTGTGATAATGGCCAAAACAAATCATTGCTTTTCTTATATTGAGAAATGTATCCATTTCTCCCTGATCTCTTCATTGCCTTGCCATGCCTTCCTGTTGTTCTGTTTAACTGTTCTAACTGGACTCAGATGTTAGAAATAAGCTGTCAGATAGAGAGGAAAAAACTTTCATATTACTGTAAAAAATAAAATAAAATTTTGAAGCCACAACTTTTTTTTCAGCCACTGCCTGTAAAACCTGTAGAAAAGTAGTCTTTGTATATCAAGAATCAAGAATCAGTTTATTTATATAGCGCCAATTTACAACAGGTGTCGTCTCAAGGCACTTTACAAAAAATCAATTAAAATCAAATATACATTCTAATAAATCAATTTGAAAAAGTTTCCAATCTAAGGAACCCCAGCAGATTGCATCGAGTCATTGACTTGCAGCATTCACTCCTCTGGAATCAGCAGGCAGAAACAATGGCTTGTGTTGTCGTTGACTTTACAGCAATCCCTCATACTGAGCATGCATGTAGCGACAGTGGAGAGGAAAAACTCCCCTTTAAC
>JAVLVB010000002.1:6690374-6706062 GCA_032876305.1 Orestias chungarensis
TATATATATATATATATATATATATATATATATATATATATATATATATATATATATATATATATATATATACACACAACCAACAAGTCACATAACAACATCAACCACAAGTCCATTTTCTCATATAGAAAGTTTTTTTAATAATCTTACATTTTTATTTTAAAAAGACATCAAAGTAAATCTTAATAAAATAAACTAATGTAAAATATACTTAAATGTACATAAAGGAGGACTTCTTTGCAGAGCTTCTTTCTTGTGTTTCTTTTCTGGAGCTCAAGAAGTATGAGTTTTGTAATGTTGTGTAGCCTTATTTTAAGAAACAAACAAAAAAATGACAACAAATTGGAAAAGTGATTGTCGATGCTAAACTGTGTCTCCTCAATGTGTTACCCAAGCTGAAAAACGTCCTCTGTTCCAATGTCCTCCCGGACCATGTAGGTGACTTTTGAGGTCTTTGGAGTTTGCTTGCCAGAAGCTTAGCGAATCACCATCTCTGCAGCCTTCAACACATTCACCATGCTTTGTGATGGAATTAGAAGGCCACCATTATTTTTCAGGACTGGAAGGTGGTAGCTTTCCTCAAATGATGATGGTACAGCATCTTCTCTTCTCTCTCCAGACTCCACTCTTGCTAAAGCTTCATTTAGTCTGGCCTTAAGAGCGGTGTGAGAAGCAGTCAAGACATAGCTAATGATCCTACTAGAGGAGGGAAGAATATGGTTTTAGTAAGGGGTGCCCACACTTTTCCTGCTTGCGAGCTACTTACAAGACGACCAGTCCTAGGGAATCTACCCACAAAAACCCCCACTGCACAACGTTTATTTATTTTGTTTCATTTAAATCCTAATTGTATGTTTAGTGTTATTAGGATGAATTATATTTTATATCTATAACACATTTTAGTTTGTCATGTATAACTTTATTAAACCACTGTGGTTCTCCCTCAAGCACAAGGAGTAATACAGAAGTAATATATCTTCTCTCCCTTTCTTTTAATTATTATCTGACACCATAAATAAATATAGAAGTAGCTGTAGTCCTGCCCTTTCCTGGCAAAAATAAAAAAAACATGTAATATATATCATCTCACATAGGGATAAGTATTTAACCACTCCCTGTTATTGCTAATATAATATTTAACAGCTATGAAAGCTTATGCCTCTTGATGATACACCTGCTCTTTTGAGGTGAGCTGGGAAGCTGAAGGGCAAATCCTTGCAAATCACGGATGACTCGCTTACAGTGAATCCGTCCCTCCTCAATAGGACTTCCCACTTCTTCATAAAAATGTTATCTTTAGGCAAACTTCAAAACAAAAATGGAAGATTAGAGTAAAATTTGCTGCCCAATGTAATATCAGAAATATTGACATTATTTCTACAATAGCATATTTACGTCACTTTTAGTCTAAGCCTATTAAATTGACCAATCCATAGCATTGTGACTGTCTTCCTGCATGTGCTAACAAAGAGCTAAATCCATAACTTCCGGGTCAAAGGCCAAAAGTGGTTTTCTCCAATCAGCGATTTCTCAGGTTCCTCCACTGGGAACCTTCCTCTTCCGGTTTGTTAATATCGTTGTGATGTTTGTTAATGTCGTTGTGATTTTGTTAATGTTGTTGTGTTTTGCACTTCAGGGCCACCGTAGATTTCTCATTTACTCCCAAATAACTTACTTGAATATGTGATCCCTACATGTTTTCTGCTGTATTGACTTCATATAAGGTGAGTGAACAGTGGTCCTAACTTGGTCATGCCTTGAAAAAGCCTTGACAATGCTCATGACAGGAAAAACATTAGGGACCAGCAGTTCAGCTCAGTGATTCTAATTGTTTCATTGCGGTCGAGCTGGTGGCTTTGAACACATAACGACCCACAAACCCTGCCTTGCCTAAATGCCCCTGGCACTTAACTTTAATTACACACATATTAGAGCACTTAAACACAAAAAAGGAGGTCTTACAAAAGCTAACTTACACAACATGTATGCCAGAGCTGCCGCATGGATAATTATCCATAAATGCAAACCACCAGTGACAACGGTAAGAATCACCCGAGTGCATCAATAACAATCTGCTCCTAAAATGGTTTTATGCATCAAAAATGGAGGATGGTTGCAGTTTTAAGTAAATCTGGAGTGCTTTTTCCCTTAAAAAAAACCCTGCTTTTAGTTCCCCCATTAGTTTTGTCATTTCCCTGGAATGCACGACATGCACTCGAAATGGAAACAAACAGGGATCAGTGTGCTAACAGCAGCGATAAGAGAAACATGAGTAAACACCTCATCCGACCTGACCTTTTTCCAGCAGTACCAAACATTTTGCCAAACTCCACAGCAAGAAGAAATGACCTTCAGATCACATAAACAGTGATTTTTTGAGAAGGTGAAATTACGCAATGGGTTCAGACCACTTTTGTAAAAGCTCTGTGATTTACACCCGACACCATTTCTGAAGCCCCACTCATGCTGATTTTGGAGAAAAGAGAGGGTTTATTATCAGAAACTTGTATCTCCCAAAAGCGACAACTCAATCTATGAGTGATAATTTATTTCATGAAACTACACTCTGGTGCCCTGAACGGTTCCAGCAGTCTGGTTTCTGTCGATCACTGGAATGTTTTACTGTTTAAAAATAAAATTATGCAACGTCATATGAGCCTCACTAAAGAATGTTTGTGTGGGATGAGCATTTTTGTCTCTGAGGGCTGATCCAGCTGATTATTGAGCAAAGAAGCTGTAACTAATCTTCCAAGTGGGAGGTTTAATGCATATATAAAAAAATTGTGAGCTTGTTGGAACTGACAGAATGTGTTATTTGATAACTGACAAATGCCCTTTGAAGCCACAACTGTAGATAAAACTGACCAAATCAGAAATAAAACCTTGAGTTTAAAGAAGGCAGTGTTTAAAAACTCCCATTCCAGATCAGTGAGGAAGTGTGGGATGCTGTTGGAGTGGGCATAGGTCAGCATTAAAAGTATAACTGACTCAAATTATTCAACTTTTTGGCACATGTTTAAAGTTTAAAGTGTAAAAAGTCCTCTATAAAGGAATTACAAGGTCAGACAAACAACAATTTAATTGCAAATTATGCACAAATTATTGCAAAGAAGGGAAAATTTTTAATTTTTAATTTTTAATAAAAATATCTTTAACGGAAAGTCTGGAAATGTGTCGCTGTTTTTCCACATCCAAAAACCCCATCCAAATGTGACAGTGCAAAGCAATAGTTTGTCTTGCGGCAATGATGAAAATTATGACTCTGAATTAAGTCATAACAGAGCTAATTATACATTTGAAGGAAATTACTGCCATTTTTTTGTTTTCAAGCTGTAAATATCACATCTGCCAAACAGACAAAAACCTCTTACATCTGCCTCACAGATATATCTATACACCAGCAGCCACAATGAACCATACAATCAAACAAAGAAGCGGCAGAAATATTAACCAACCAAACACAAATAGAGGGTGCACAGCATGTGCTCATCCTATTAATGACTGTGCCGCTCCTCAAGCAGAAGTATTTGTTGCTTCCTTTTTGATTTGGCTCAGCAAAATGGATATAAACCAACATCATCATTAACATTTAATGTGGTTTAGAGTTAAGAATTACTGCCGGTGGAAACAAGATTGTAAATGTTCAAATAATAAAACAAAAGTTTACCCTTCATTGGATTACATTCAAATTTCATGCAGGATTCAAATAAAAATAGCAATTTGTCACCTAAAAGTTGCAAACTTGGGTTTCATAAGCTGGTGCTGTGTCAGGCACTGTGTTTCTGTTTTGAAACGTTAACTCAAAGTTTTAAATGTTTCCAAACTCGATGCTGATAGTTTCCTCATATGTCACCTTCCGCCAAGAGTCAGGATCATAATTGTTAACTATATGGAAGTAATTATTCTGTTGCCTGTGCAGGAGAATAGAGAGCGGGAATGTTAAACACAACTGCCACCGGAGTTAAAAGCCTTATGAACGCTGGATTTGGTGTTGTGCTTATTTCCACACACCACATGTTAATTCCACATGTTAATAATTTACAGACAACATCCCATGTATTCATATTAAACGGTATATATCTCATTGACAAATGCAGAAAAATCTTCAAAATGTATTAAAAATATCTACAAGTTTAACAAATAATCAAACCGAGAACATGTCTAGACACTATCAGGAAACAGAACTTTAAAGTAGACGTAAAGTGAATCAGATACACAGTATCCACGATGATGTGGCGCTCAGCAATATAAAAATGCAAACAAATTACAGAGTGTTTGTTCTTGCTTTTCAAATGTACTATCCAGCTCTTTAAATGCTGCAGTGATTGCCTATTCAAAAGCTTGTTCCACCCTGCCAGCTCAAATTAGATAGATGTCTTTGATTGGCCCAGCATGAGAAGGGCAGAGCACGACTCTACTTCAATAGGTGTACTTTTTGCCAGCGAAAATGAAGCACAAAGATTCTGATATGTCTGGTTTTGATAAAGCAGAGAAGTAAAACCCGTTTTTTTTCCATCTGTACTCATTTTTTGGGTTGCTTAATATCACGAATGATTAACCATATATTTTACAGCAATAGTTAAAATGGCTACATTCATGAGTTGAGTTAGTTTAACTCCAGATAGTCCAGACACGTCCAATTTTCTCATATTTAAGAGCATTTTTATGTTGACTTTTCCTCATTTAAAAGTATGTTGTGTGAAGAAAACAAGCTGTTCAAGAGGTTGTAGGGTGTTTCATATGTACTATATATCTTGTCATGAACTTCTAACTCTGTTAGCAATAGAAATATTTGAAACTGTCATGTAATGATGCCCTTAAATGGAAAAAAAATGTTTCACAGTATCTCTTATTGCAGATAGTGACTGGCAGTTCTCAACTTCCAAGTCTGAAGCCCACAGAAATCCAGATATTAGGAACCGCATGGGTACTGCTGTACTGAAAGACCTTGGTGAGCCTATTACGCAGACCAGTACATAGGTAATTAGATGGATAGATGTTTGAACAAACTAATAAGTGGATGATAGATATCAAAAGTGTTAAGGACTTTTAAACTATGATTGTAAAAGTCGTAATATGTGTATAGTTGTTTGTCCTATCTGTCTGTTGCCCTAATTGATGGATTTGACATTTGTGATACAATAAGCAAGAAGTGGGGCAAATGCTTACTATACGTAACAATATATTACAATAATAACATGCAATTCTTCAAACTTCATTTAAAATATGTGTTTTTTTTGTAGTTCAGCCTCACATGAAACTTCTACCACAACATACTAATTTGTATAAAGTATGCTGGAATACTCATGAGGTGATAAGGAGGATGGCTAATATCACACTTATTTCTATCCGGTTACAGCTAATCTGAAAGACTGAAAATGTTTCTGATATTTGCAGCTTAAATTGACAGATTTTATTTAGTAACAAATTATTTGTTGAATTTCTTAGACAGCAATTCATTATGAACAACTGCAGATAATCTGATTTGGTTGTGGGGGAAGCCTTCCAATATTACAGGTTCATAAACATAACTGACCTTCCTCAGGTTTTGCTCAAGACTTTATGTATGCATAGTTGCAGGCTAGTAGCATCTGCTGCCCACTATTCTATTAAAAATTTGGCAGTACGTGTGTGTTTTAACGAGTTAAGTGAGAACATTTCTGTGTGACTGTAATCAAGTTTGACATTCAGCTCAAATTGGCACATCTGTCACAGTCCAGACTTGCGTGTAGTGAATGGGATACCCGTAAAAATTGAAAGCTACACAAGAGGAGTGAAGAGAAAAGAGAAGATCCTGGCAAAACAGAATGATAACTGTCTATAAGGACTGATGGTTCCTGTAGCACTGTTTATTTTACCAGGCAGGAACTTGAAAGCAAAGTGGGTCTTGGACCAATCAGAGGAGGTCATTAAAGGATGGAAAATGTTCCAGGACCAATCATGCCCCTCTTAAAAGCTGCAAAGGACAAGCAAAGGGGGAATCAGCAGACAAACACATGAAAGGTGTTTGTTATGTCTGTAAAATCCCTGCATACATCTTTTCCTCCTCAATGAAAACTTGTTGGACAAAGAGGTGTTCAGTGTTTGTATAGTGCACGCAACTTTTAAAACATTACATTAGAAGGCGGTGGGATTTGTCTCTATTGTCTCTTTTGCTGAGACTGAAATACTTGAAATAAACAACGTAACTATATAAAGTAGGTTTAATGTATTCTTTCCAAACTTCATACCAGTTTATTAATGCATGTTTCCATTAATTAAAAGTTTTTCCACTGTGGTTGAATGATGCTGTGCACAATCCTGACATGAACAGCTTTCTTCAATCATCGTCCTAAACAAAGAATTGAGGTTTACCCGAAGAGATAATAAAACATTCAAAAAATGTTTTTTACAGATGATGAGTGAGATTGAAGCATTATGTGATGGTAAACGCTTCTAAAGTTGTCTTTGTACAGCCTTGTTAGCCAAGTTAGCCTTGTAATTCAACAAACTGCAAATAATGAACACATCAGCTGGAGCAAGAAATTAGATTATTTGAAGGTGTGGCTGTACGTTTGGAGACATATTTATATTGTAAATGATAATACAATGCTTCTTTTTGCTGATTTGTTGTGAGAGCACACATTAATATAGTTTATAGCTTTCATCACTGTCATTTCCCCATGTTGTAACAATACATTAAGTTGAAACTGCAGATACTATCTATATATAACTACATAACTAACTATATATTCTGATTAAAGATAATACAGTATCTATAAACAACACTGAACATTGTACCTGCTTGATGTGTGAAAAACCCAAAAAATAAATATGATAATTCTTGTCTCAAATGGGCAGAGAAAAGACACTGGCAATATACAAGCTTACATTATTAGACAACCAAGTTGTTGCTGTGATTCAGGAATACGTTTCTTTGGGAACTGGGCTGCACAAAAACTGTAAGGAGCATCTTAATATGTAAATATGCCTATCTTGTAAATCCCCCCCCCAAAAAATACCAATGTGGCAACCCTGGTGCTGCTTTTGCTTGACACATGCAGCTATTGTTGTTTCAATATTTGCCAAAAAATATTATTATTTCATTTACCGTGCCAGGATCCCTTCGTCTCTACAAGCTCCTTTTAAAAGTGGTTAGGAGAAATGAAATATTAATTTTAACAACTTTATAGTGGCATCACAGCGGGAGTTGATAATTGATCTTAGATGATTGGTATTAACAAACAAAAAAAAAAGTCACTAAAATAAACCCTGATTTCCAAATATTTTTATTGGATTTGGGGACACAGCTAAGTGACTCCCATGACGTGCAAGAATGCATAAGGTAGGAAGTAAAATGGAGGCCATATGTGTTTGTGTGTGAGGGAGGGAGACAAACAGGAGCTCAGGGCTTATTTGTCTAAAACACTCCCAGACCTTACAAAGACTCCAGCTGCAGATAACCATACGAGACCTTTTATGGAAAGGTCAGATGAGATATGATAGGAAAAGGTGAGACATCAGAGGCAGACAAGCTCCTTCCTTTTGTTACAGAGCACTTTGTAACTGCTTGATTTAAGTCTTTACACACACACAAAAGCACATACACATCTTTGCTATTCTCCTTCTTTACTTTTGGTCAAAGTGGAAACTGGACACCTGCCTTTTTCCGTGTACTAAGTTACAATTTCAGGTATCAGGTTTAAGTAGTCAAGCAACACTCCACCTTCCTCTTTTTTTCCTAACCTCACTCAGTTAGCTGGTGAACGTTTGAGTATCCCCTACCTCCATCCAAACAATATATTAGTGATTTTAAAGAGAGGACAAACAGGAGTTGAAAGCCAATTATATGTTTGTCTGGTCTGCGATGAGAGAAGAAACTCTAGCAGACAAAGCCCTGTGATGTGGTGAAGCCAACTCGCCGTACCTGGGGTGAACAGGTACACAATAGAAAACCAATTCAAAGCCCTGCAAAAGGCATTCTGTCTAGACATGATAGCAAACTAAAGCAAAAAGAGTCCCTTCATTCCTTTGTACATGTGATGAAATAAATTAAAAAAACTCTTCCGAAAACATTTTGAAAGAAGCACTTAAAATCTACTTGAATCAACCTGTCATTAGTGGATACCCTACCTTAAAGATCAGTCAGCTTAAATTATTTCAGATCTTGCTGATGAAAGAGGAGGATTTTAAAACAGTCTAGCACATTTAGAAGCTTTTTATCTTCATCTGCTATAAATTAGCTAAATCTGTTCAGGCGGATATAGGGGTGGCCTGTTAGTATTTTTAAAACAATGCATTTGGGTTCAGTGTTAATTTATTATATGCACTGAAGTGTGCTTTCCGTCTGTCAGAGGACTCTACTGCACCCACTTTGGAACGTAAGTGCCATCTCCAACATAATTTACAGTAGGGAGCTTGCCGTGGTGCAGAAATGCACAAATGTGCGCTGTTAAGACTGTTGTAATTTAGGATTAAACTCTGAACCTAATCCTTCCACAGGGTCATTATAGTGAGAAATTATTTAAATAGAGAATATGTTTGGCTTCCAAACACGTCTTGCATATTGCAGTCTCCTCCAAACACGGCTCCTTAAAAGGCAAGACACACTGGTAACGTCTGACCTCAATAAATACTCCCCTCGTTGCTCGTCCTTAAAGGAGATTTGGACCAGGAGGTCCAAATCGTCCCAATCATTTTTTAATATGTGCCGTTCAAAAAAATACCATTTGTTTGATTTAAAAATACTTCATTGTAGTAGCAATAACTTTTTCCAAAAAGAAAAGAGGACATTTCAGTGGGTTTATATGTTTGCTTACTCTTTAAGTGTAGGAAATGATTGTAAGTTGTGACAAGTTTTTTTGCTAAATAAGTCCAAGAAGAAGCATAAGGAGAGGAAGCACCAGTGTGCAGCTTCAGTGTTTATATGATATACAAATAATGCATAACGTAACATGATTTATACACGCTGGCTGGTATGGAGCGGGCTGAATGGGACAAACAATAAAGCTTATTTGGAGTAAGAGGCTACCAGAATAATGAAATAAATTAATTAATTAAAAAGACTTATCAGGGTTTGCCCAGACTGGCTTTATAAAGATGATTCATAAATGTGTTAATGTGACACCTACTGGAGAAAAATGAATCTTTAACATAATAATTACATTCATTCATTCATTCAATTACATTCATTCATTCATTATTTAACAGTGGCATAAACAGATATTTTATTTTTATAGAAAAAACAAAGCAATATTAAGTCTATAGTAGATATTATGTTTACATAATTTGCACAGGACTTGGTTTGACCTTACTGAATCAAAAACAAGAACTCTTATTCCAGATCAGTAGGTGGTCCATGAAGGAAATCCTGCTCCCCAGGGAGACACGCCAGAAACCTTCAAGTAGTTATTTAGGGAGCATCTATAACAAATTCCTGAACTACCTCAGTTGACATGTTTTTATCCAGCGGGTTCTCCATTGCCTAAATTATTGATTTACACACTTTTTCTGTAGGAATTACTCAGGCAACTTCACAAAGGAAACTAATTTTAGCTGTTCTATCTGGGATCTTGCTCTTTCATCCATAAGGGCTGGCAAATAAAGATGTTTTTGTTTAGAGAATAAATAAATTTAAATGTGATAAAAAGTTAATGACTTTGAACCACAGTGATAATTCAGGTTGTCACTAATTAATGTTGATGTATTTACAATAGGCTATTTTAAATTTTCACAAGAAGTGTTTATTCCCACACACATGTACTACTATTATAATACATGCGTTTCACTGATTATACAAGTTACCCTGTCTATAACAACTGCCTTGCCCTTGTAATTGTTCACAACAAAAGTCACTTTGATTTGACAACAGATCTAACAAGAACAAATATATATACGCCATCAGAGGAAGCAGTGTCGCAAAAACCAGAAACGACACATGCTCGCACAGACAGAAAGCCCAAACACGAACCTGTGGTTTTTTAAACCACACCAAACATTCACTCCAGGGCCAATTCTATAAAGTATCTAATGTTTTCTCTTGTTTACACACCAACTAATGATGGGGGCTGTTGGACATGAGACTAAGTCTCACATAAAAGGAGTCATCATGCATCATCATCATTAGAACAATCTGTTGCCTGTAATGAAGACACGGAGTCTGGGCTTCCCCCTGTGTTGCTGCTGATGTTCAACTTGTGGCTTTCCCGCGGCTGTTCCTCATCACGTTTTATAAATGCAGGTGAGTCCCACTGGAGTCAATGCCAGTGGTTGTGGACCATCACAAAATATCTCATTACATCAAATAACTCAAACAATGTGGCCCTGTTTCTTTTCTGGAATTGAAGAGTTTAAACTGAATTAAGGCTATATTTTAAATATATTTTTGTGTCCCCAAAATCTGGAGCGTCTAAATCAGTGTTTTTCAACCAGCTAGTGTGCCGTAGGTGATCGTCAGGTGTGCCGTGGAAATTATCTTGGTGAAATTGAAAAATTGTTGAGTATTTTTGAAGTGGACATGTTAAGTATAATTTGAAATAAGATAAAAAATAAATTTTTATTTGATTCATATTAAAAACACTTTGATAAGAATTACTAAAAATTTAATATATGCGACTGAAGAGCATCATTTGTTTAAATTTTTGGTTGGTGGTGTGCCCCTAATTCTTTCAATGAAAAACATTGGTCTAAATGACATGCGAACAATTGCAGTGTTTAACATGGCTGGTTGGGATGGGGCTGGAGGATACACATACAACAATAAAACATTTCAGTCATGACCTAAAAGAAGTTTTCTATTGTGTTTGTGAATGTGAAGAGAATAGAATAGAATGCCTTTTATTGTCATTATACAGATTGTATGAGATTGGAATACCCCTCCTGCATTGGTCTTTTGCCTGTTTGTTTGTTTTTTTCTATTATTTACCTTTCTTTAATTAAGTTTTTTTGACTGTAGAGATAATGGGAATATTGTTTCATGTGCTTGAAAATTATTTTGCATGTATAAAAATCCTTTTTGATGCCAACTTGTTTTGGTTTAACTTAAATTAATGCAAAAAGATTAAAGTAAATAAACCAATCTAGCAACATATTTGCCAGCATTTAAATATGTTTAAACAAACAACAACAACGTTCAGACTTTCATATGATTAAAGCAGATAAAATAGGCATGCTAAAGTATTCCTTAAATAAATCTGTGCAGTAAACTGTTTCAAATTGGAACATACCATTTACTTAAATATCAGTGACATACAGCTTTGACATACTGTTTCTGTGAATATCAAAGGAGCTTTTCACGTGGTAGCCAGCACAATTGGCATGTTGACTACCCCATCATCACGATGTGTCAACTTTAGCCAAGTTATTCATATGGAGGCAACAAAATACTAGTGACATTGTGAAGCTGACTTCTTGTCTGTCTGTCTGTCTCTCTCTTTCTCACACATTTACTACCAGAGTCTTCCGTATCCTTCAAGTGTGTAAAAAAAAAAGTGTCAGTCCAGGCCAATTTTCTCATATGGAGGCAACAACACTCAAAGATCTTTGATGTTCTGGATGACTCCACATGGTTCAAGGACGGATGATTAATGGGTGATAGACCAGGGTAGGATTTGAAAAGAATAACCTCAGTGTTGGTTGTGAACTTAAATCTATGATAAACAATCGTGTTATATTTGTTTGTAGAATGATTGTGCTTGTCAGTGTTGTCAGTGACTCTGAGTAATGAGGTAACATGGGAACATCCAGGGAGTGTTTTTGTTGATCTCAGTGTGTTCAAACTAAATATAAAACGTAATGTGTTTCCTCTCACCTGGAAATAGTTTTGGAAAAGGCATAGTATTCATCAAAACTATTCATAAAGGCCCTTCTGGAACAAATTATTACAAATTATGTGACATTAGTTTATCTTTCAATTTCTTTATTTTATATCATATCTTGTCTAAAGGGTAAAACAAAGAAATACAAGGTTTATCATATCTCCTATATAATCAACCAGATGGAGAAGAAATGTCTTTCAGTTTTCTCCATCTGTTGCTCGACTATGTTAGGAAATGGTACTAAAAGCCAACGCTAAGATGAAATGTACTCAGCAGTGTCTTTGATATGATCTATCAAAGATCTGCTCTGCCACATCATGAATCCGGCCTACAAGCCACATACTTACATAATTTTAAGCCATTCAAACTCCAAGCTAGCTGCAAAGATAATTACTTTTCATCTGCTTACATGCAGGTAATAACTTAGGACACCCTCTAGCAAAGAATCTGTTTGATGGAAGTCTACAAACAACCTTTGGGGTGGAGGATTACCATACAAGACTAATAAAAGCAGAATGGAGAACATGTGAAATATTGTTGACAGACGGAGCTGATGCTCCGAGGCAGCTGGCAGTGAAGCTCTCTTGCTTTAAAAAAAATAATAATTATTAAATAAAGCCAAGCAGCTTTCTCTATTTTATCTGCCATTGTAAAAAAAGACCATTGCAGAGACTAGAGAAGACGGGAAGTGCAAAGGATTATCACTTGTCTAGCGCGTTTCAAGCGCCTGAGTCTAAAAGTGCACAAAATGCACATCCAACCTGAAGCATTAGAAACGTTTTTGATGTTCCAGACGTGTTCACTTAAACTGCTGTGATCAATTCAGCGGCAATCAGCCTGGCGCAGCTTATATATGTCAATTTCCATTTTTGTGGGTACGTCCTATATATAGGTGCGCTCTATAGCCGGGAAAATTGGTAAATTTTCAGGTCCTAATTTTTTCCATTTAAAAAACAGAAAAAACATTTATTTCTTCATGAAGTTCCCAAAGCGAGAGCATGTAAAACTAATGTTTCAGTGCATTTAAAGTAAGAAAAGAGTGATGCCTAGCTTTGCTGTGAAATCGGCCTTAACATTAGCAAAACAGGGATTCATAAAGGAACAAAATCAAAACAGCAGTAGCAAAGAAGGAGAGTGAAAAGGCTTAAAGTATCGTGGCTTTGTTAGTACTTCTGACACATGAAGAAAAAACAGAAAAACCGGACTGGAATGGTGATGTAGGGAATCAGAAACAAATGCCACTGGTGAGAAAGGTTTTGGTAGGAGAGAATTAAATAATAGGGAGATGTCTTGCTGTGGAGCAATGATTTGCCGCAAGAGGGAGGTAAGTTAATTTTGTGGTTTGCCTGAACAAGGAGACTCTTCTCCCTGTGTCTGGGAGCTCAGCAGAGTTAGTACTGAGATGAATTGTGATTAGATGTCACGTTGCGATCAATGACTCGAGCAGAGGTGGAATTGAGAGAATAAATAATTTATTTGGGGGGAAGAATAATGAACATAAACAGAACATAAACAGGAGCTAGGGCAAAGCGGAAACGGAACAACAGGGAGCGTAAACAAACTGAGAACAGAAGCGGAACTACAAACGTAAACAAAACAGAGAACTGATGCGAGACGCAGGGACTACAAACGTAAACAAAACAGAACTGAAGTGAGACGCGGGGACTACAATTGGGAATAAATAAAACAATAAAAATAAACAAACCAGCTAAAGAACACGGGAAGGGGGAAATAAACTAACGGACAAAATAACAACACTAATAATCACAAGGGAGGAAAATAACTAACAGACAAAATAACACTAATAATCACAAGGGAGGAAGCACGGGAAACCAGAGACTACAGGAAAACAAAACCAAAGGGAATACCAATGGAGAAGAGCCAGGACAGAGAATTCAGCGAGCAAGAGGCAAAAGGCTTACTGGGAGACGTGGAGGAGCAAGCTAGAGATGATGCGGAGAGACGAGGAGGGAAATCAGACGATCCAGCTGTGAGTGAATGAGTTAACCGTGCTTAAATACTGAGGAGAAGGAGGTAGAGTGGTGGAGATGATGATTGGATGATTACAAACAGATGTGAGTGATAATGATGAGGGAAAACACAGAGAGAAGAGGGACAGAGAAGGTGAGACTAGAGAACAGAGAAAAGAACAAAAACAAAGACTAAACCAAAATACAAAATAACCTAAAGAAAACAATAACTAATGATAACAAAGTAAAACAAAGCAACTACAACAAATTAAACAGCAAACTAACAGAACAGAACACAGATCATGACACACAAGGAGAAAGAGAGAGCAGACAGCGAGGGAGAAAACAAAGACTCAACCCAACAAGAAAATCACCTAAACAAAACAATAACTAAATATAAATACTGACAACGACTAAATAATAACGAACTTAACCAAACCAAAAACACGGATCATGACATTAGATGGAGATGGTCAGGGAAGCGGTTACCAGTCATGGTGAGGAGATCCAGATGCATAAATTATAGGTTTTGCAGATTGCTTGCTTGAGTTCAAAGGTTCCACAACATGGAAAGGTTCTCGGAAGGACACACAGATAGATAATCAGTAGGGACAGGAACAGCTACAAGGATGGTGGTGGCTAGATGTTAACCAACACTCCGGCGACCAGCTCCTAAGGGGATGAGGCTGATGATCTGCACCTGTGTGGAGACACACCTGCAGCTGGTACACCCAGAACAACAGTAAGCCTCATGCTGGACGACCTGAGATGGATCAAAGGAAAACCCAGCCACAACCCCATTGTTTGACAGAAAGTGGTATAAAGCTGAACCACCAACAAAAAGTGAACGGGAGGTTATAAATGATATATACATATAGCTCAAATCGGTTTACTCCATAGGACAAGAATTCAAAAAGAGATGTACCCAGTGATTATGGACAACAACAAAATGTCAAACACAAAATAGACTTATTGTCTATCAACAGAACTGTATTGATATCGACAATTCACTGTGTTTCTTTGTTTTTCATTTTAATTTTTTTGTCTTGTTTAATGAAACAAAAAAGAATCAAGAATAAGTTTATTCATAGCACCAATTTACAACAGATGTCGCCTCCAGGCACTTTACAAGACAATCATTTAAAATCAAAGATACATTATTACAAATCAGTTTGAAAAAGTTTCCAATTGAAGAAACACCAGCAGATTGCATTGAGTCATTGAATTGCAGCATTCACTCCTCTGGAATCAGACGACCGAAACAATGGCTTGTGTTGTTGTCGACTTTACAGCAATCCCACATACTGAGCATGCATGTAGAGACAGTGGAGAGGAAAAACACCCCTTTAATGGGAAGAAACCTCCACCAGAACCTGGCTCAGTACAAGTAGGGGTTTTGAAGCAACAGAAGACCAAAATAGATGCAGAGGAAACTGAAAATAAAAGAGTTTATTGCTGCAGTTTTAGAGCATTGGTTGACACCCTCTCAGCCCATGTTCTCTTCCAAGAAGCAGTCTCACCAGAACAACAGAACACCAGACCATGTGTGGCAACTACGGACAGAAGAAAACTAAGAGAAAACAAAAGGTTAACAAGGTTAAAATAACAATAATAAAAGCAGATTGGACAAAGGAAGAAAGTAGCAGCGTGAGAAGGGATCAGATTGAACTCTAGCAGTCTAAGCTATTGCAGCAACTATAAAAAAATCTTAAATAACTATGTTTTCATGTCTTAATGTAGAGTGAGACATGAAGAAGGTAGAGCAAAGGATAACCGTCTGTCTAGACCAAGAGTGCCCAACCAGTCGAACCAGATCGCGTACTAATCCCAAGTTGACCGCGAGGTTATGACCTGTTATGACATGACAGGAAGTCAGTGTTGCCAATATAGTGGAGAATGTGTGTTTGTGTGTGTGTGTGTGTG
>JAVLVB010000002.1:6706162-6740272 GCA_032876305.1 Orestias chungarensis
GTGTGTGTGTGTGTGTGTGTGTGTGTGTGTGTGTGTTTGAGAGAGGGTGGGTTCGTGATTTGATGTCTAATGGTTGTGTGACAACAACAAAACGTGTTGTGAGGGTAGTTACTGCAGGCTGGAAACGATCTGTGGAGGTTTGCGATGTTGACACTGGACTGGTAGATCTCAGGAGGTTGGCTACTTGAAAAGTAGATCTTGGGACAAAAAAGGTTGGGCACCCCTGGTCTAGACTGAATTCTTCCCCTAACCAGATTAGGCTGTCTTCTCTAACTCTTCCTAACTATAAGTTGTATCAAACGAGAAGGTTTTAAGCCTAGCTTTGAAACTAGACAGTGTCTGATTCATGAACTGATGTAGCTTGATTAGTGAGGGCTTTCTATATCAAAAGAAGATTCTTAAAATCTATTCTAAGTTTAACAGGGAGCCAATGAAGGGAAGCTATAATAGGGGAGACATGATCTCTGTTTTTAAGTTTTATCATAACTCACACACCGAAACAACACTGATTTTAGTTACCTCCGATTGGCGAAACCGGGTGTCATTACTGCCAGCGTGAATAACAATCTTACTATATTTACAAATGTCCTTAGCCAGCAGTTGGATGTATGATTTTATGTTGCCTGTTCTGGCTCCTGGCAAACATTTGACTATGGTTGCTGGTTTCTTTAAAGCAACGTTTCTGACTATGGAGCTGCCAATTACCAGAGTCTGCTTCTCAGTGAGTGTATCGCTGAGTGAGGAAAATATTTGAAACGTGAGCAGGTTGGTGGTGTACGCATAAATTGTTTCGAATTGCTTGTCGATGTTAAAGCAAATCAACCAATCAGATGACAGCAAACCCCTGAATTTTGGCATGTAGATTTATGCATCCATTATCCATTCTCCTTCATCCTTACAGAGTTTCTGGGGGGGGGGGGGGCCTATCTACAGCAATCATTGGATTAGTACAATGTGCACGACAAACAAGTTTCCAGTCCATCACAGGGCAACAGAATACACACACAAGACAAACGACCATACACACACCAGAGGAGACATTCAAAATCCATGCAAAAAGATCCCACCCTGGAATTGAAACCTTTTTTATTACCTTCATGTTGCAAGGCAACTGTGCTACAAACTGCAGATGAATCACTTAAGATGAAACCAAGCATCACATTAGGATGCAAAGGAAATTGACAAACTGGAAAAAAGTTACCTGTTTGGATAAGTCACTCCTATAGCTGTCATATTCAGACAATATGGTCAATATGGTATGAACACACAAAAGCATTGATCCTACATACCTTTAAAAGCTCTCCACTTATATAGTATTTATTTCTGGGGGTTTAGTGTATATATGTGTGTGTGTGTGTGTGTCTGTTTATAATTGTTCAACAAATATTTTATTGGAATAGTTTGGACCCCTTACTGCCAAATAAATTTCCCAGTTACAACATTTTAATAGCTTGTTTCTCTCTCTAACAAAAATATTTCTTTCCACGGACTAGCAAAGGCTTTGTGTTGTGATTGCAGTGGTTTTTATTGGTAGAGTCAGTGGTATTGCTGTTGGACGCTATAAAACAATGATAAGAAAACACTAGCTCTGGATATGCACTGGTTAAGTGAAAAAAACTCACTATTATCTCGGTGTGCTTATAGAACCACATGTTAAATATTGGGAATATGTCCTTTTACCACAAAACAATGTTCCAGTATGGGATTAAAGAAAGAATATTTGGAACTGTTCTGGGATTTCCAAGAATTAAGATTCTGTATTTATGGAGTCTTTGCGAATTGGGCATACTTTGCACAGATGTGGTCCTAGGAGAGATTTAAAGAAGGATTAGCACCTCAGAGTCATTATTATGACCATTGTCCATTCAAGTCAATTTTTTAAGAAAAAATTTGTTTCACTGTTATGGAGTACAGTTAGAGTTCGTATGATGTGTTGGCAGATATGTAAAGGCATGTTGAAATAATTTTATATGTTAATGTTAGGCCAGGCTTTTCCTGAACAAAAGCAATAGTTAGGATTTATATGTATGCCTAAAATATTAGAGAATTTTAAAATCTAACTGGATGTGCAGATTTAAGTTTTATAGTTTTAGCTAAAGTGTTTTAAACTGCTTGAAATTTTGCTTGACTTAATTCTGTTAAGAATCTCCTCATTAGGTTTAGAAAGTACCTCTCTGACTTTAAAGTTTGAGGAGTGTTCAAAAAAATGTGCTTTTCTGTCACGAAACATCTGGCTCTTTAAAAGCCCGATAACATCAGCTTTTGTGAGACAAGCATGGGAATGAACCATCTTGAGTTTATATACCGTCTTTATGTAGTGTATAACTTAAGTCTTGTAATATCTCCTTAAAAGGGCTTGAAAATTGTTGCTTTGTCACAATAGCATTTAATGCAAAGATCATTACCAAATAATAAAAATGGCCCCCAAATCTTAGTAATAGGCTACGTTTTACCTACACACATACAAAGATACAAAGACAGATTTGATCATGAAAAATTACGAAGATTTCAAAACTAGTGTCACATGCACAAAATAAAACTAAAACCATAGAAGTAGTTTCCATTGGGAACATCTGTTGCTGTGTTAGCCCACCAGATGCAATGATCCTCTTGTTGATAAATCTGTCAGTAAGTCTAATGTCTTGTACATTTGTCCCAGACTTCTAGCTTATCCAGTCAGTAGCGTGAAATCAAGAACTCTTTAAGAGGTGGAAAAGGGAGGCCAGAGTTATGAAATGCCGTTCAGAATATCTAAGCTTAATTTGTTAATTTGTTTTCTTTTTACGAAGCCATTAATGACTTTAACTGTGGTTTATAGTTGTATGGAGACATCAAATGCGTATCTTGCTGAAAGAGGACTGTTTAAATCGCAGAAGCAGTGCTTATATATCCTAACAAAACTCACTATATTTATTAAAACACTGCCTAGGAGAGGAAATACCAATAAAGTTACCAAATGATGATGAAAGCAAGATTGGCTGGCAATAGAGGTCAGGGCAACTTCCTCTGACCTTTGTCGCAAGACAGAAAGCAGTAGGAGACATTTGACTCGGATGATAGAAATGGGGTCGTTATTTTTCATTACAACCCATAAGAACATATAAATATTTAAACAGAAATGGCAAAAGTTTTTAGGTCTCCCTCTTGAATTTGAGTAAAAGATTCCACAAAACCCTAAACTTGTGTTGGCTTTGAAAAATAAACAAGTGCAACTTCAAAAATAATAAAAAATGTATTACATATTGAGGTTATTTTGTGTCCAAATTAAAAGTTTGTTTTTATTTTTAAAAACTGGTTATAATTATTTCATGATTTAAAAATTCATATGTCTGTGAAAAAGCACATCATAAATTTATTTAAATCGTCAACATCAGCCATCAAACTGGGCTGCCTCTGTAGCGACTTAGACATCTGATTAGCTGTTTCAAACAACAACTCAAGACAAATAATATTGAAATAACTTCAAAAACATAGTTGAACTTTTGCAATGTATTTACCGCAAGCTCTGTGTGAAAAACCCCAGCTTCTTTATCTCTAGTTTGGTCTGAATTATCTCTAATAAGTTCTGGAGAAAGAAATAGCTGGTCTCAGTAAGTGGGCAGCTCAGCTTCCTCCATGCAGGACCACAAAAAGATCTCTTGTAAAAATAAGGATATTTCAGACCAAACCCTGAACTTGTAGTAAATAAACGACAACAATTTATTGAAGTTATTTCAACATTTTCAGAGAGGAGATTGCAATCTGAGTCATAGCAAGCTTGGAAGAATCGTAAAGTTCACAGTTTAAATAGATTTGTAATGTGTTTTAGCAAAGGAAATTAAATCAATTATGCATTTAATTGAGGAACGTTAGCTATAAATTTATTAAACTATTTCGGTCATTATTTTTAGCTTGAATAAGCTAATGTCACATTCATGTATATTTTTCTTCAGTTGTTTATGCTATTTTTGATGATTTTTGTTTTATATTCTGAAGTGCATATTCATTTATGTTGAGTTTATGTTAGGAAATCCCATCTCCTCTTTAGATGAATTCAGTAAAATACTTGGAACTTTAGTTTTTATATTCATTTATGAATCCTCTTATGGAAGATTGAGGTGGTTAGAATAAAACAGTCTGGACAGAAAACTTGGACATACCTCTTCTTGGTATTAAAACTTATTGTGGGGAAAAGCCAGGTGACTGCAAGTCCCTTCCTGAGGTTCTGGATCAACCATGAGACACTGAGCTTTGCAAAGGCCTCATTCTTTCACAACAGGATGAGATTCTGTCTATGAAAACCACAGATCGATTTGGAGGGGGATGGAAACAAACTTTACTTTGGTGAGAATCTGCGCTTGGATCTTCCGTTTATTTAAGTACCTGATCCTCCATTAGACTTGACAAATAACAACAATGACCTTACATTTTGATTTCCTTTATATTTTACTTTTTTTTTCACATACCATTCATATACATAGTATAAACATATTTTTAAAGATTTTGACTTAACTTTAAATTGTTTTATGTATAATCACAAAGAGAGTTATTCTTAATTAATTAAATGTTGTGGTTAGTAACTAACCAAACATTAAACCAGGGCTTTGGTGGATGTTTAATTTTTTTGCAAGGTTGTGTGTGTGTTCAGAGGAGGGAGGATTAAGAAGAGTGGGTGGGCAGTTTGATGTATGAAACAATGAATTATGTCATGACAACTGTTTATAAGTGAGGCAAAGTGGTGAAGATGTATAAGAAAGACAGGGGGAAAAAAATACTGAGAGGCTAAATGCAATAAATACATCCCAGCAAAGATGTATGTTTTTAAGATAACCTCCGTGAATCACTAGAGAGCAGAGAAATGTTGTAAAAGTCTAGCAGTGAATACAGATTCTAGAGCTTACAGGAAAGACAGGAAAAAACAACTTGGGCGAAATAAGACTAATGATTTATTCTCTAAAAACAGGGTACGATGTCGCTTTATGTGAGAAACAAGCAAAAAGCTTTTTCATGTTGCCTGCTCACACAGTGGAGAGGAAACAAATCACACTCACTTTTCATTTATTACCTACCTGCTGAAAACATTTGGGTTGTAA
The DNA here is from genome assembly GCA_032876305.1 of Orestias chungarensis. NCBI lineage: Eukaryota > Metazoa > Chordata > Actinopteri > Cyprinodontiformes > Cyprinodontidae > Orestias > Orestias chungarensis. The sequence goes on from JAVLVB010000002.1 coordinate 6,711,235, forward strand.
TTTTACACTTCTCTTCCAAGGCAGATTTTGACAACTAAGAGTGACGGAGACAGAGAACACAGAACACACAAAAAGCTGATTTAAAGGGGAATAAATAATGATTTACTGAACTGATCAGTAACACATGGTTAGACTCCTGTAAGGCTTTGATGAAAAGTAAATTTAAGCGCCAGATATTCTAGTTATGATTCATTACCTTATTTAGATCTGGATTTATTGTGGATTAAAGCAGTATCGTATCAGTGGATTATGTTTCGGAATTTACAGTAATAGTGATTTTATTTTTATTTTTTTACAATGTGACCAAGATAAAGAGATGTTAATATCTCTGCTTTAGTAATCCTTTTGGGATGACAAAAATATTTTCATGTCTCCCTAATTACGGTAAATCAAAACATATGGACGTGGTGTCGTTTGTTTATGCATGTAATTAAAGACCCTTCACTTCGCTGACTCTTAGGTTTCTGCAAGACAAGGCGTGCACACACATACACTAACACCAACACAAACACACATGTTTGGTCTGTAACAAAACTAAATGAATCATTGTAATTATTGTCAGATGAGTGGTTGGAGTGAGCACCTCAGAGGCCGGCACTGCAGTGTTGTGTAAGCATTAGCATTGCAGATACAATCAAATTTATTAGGTTGTTTTTTTTGAATGCAGATGAAATGTTAACAGCAGATGTAATATAGTTGGCACTAATCTAAACTGTATTCATCATAATAATACAACCAGTTCTCCAAAAGAATCTCTGAATGTTTGATTCCACATCAGCAAATGCATTATCTGAGACAAATTGTTTAAACTGCACAAAAAAGCCTCGTCAACCATGGAAAAAGATACTTACTATGCACGCAGGCTACTCAGTGCTTTCGCTGCCATACAATTAATCACAATAGAGATGATAAAATATACAGAACAGGCCATTAATCCCCAACGTTCAGCAGAATATGATCTTAAAGGGTAGTTTAGTTCTGTTTTAAGGTTATATTTAAGATTTTACCTGCAATCTCTTATTTTCTTAGTTTTGTTTAAATCCAGCTTATATTGATCTGAAGCGCTGAAACTAACAGTCCATGAAGTCCCAAGATAGAATTAGACTTCTTCCATCTTAAATTAATTCCACTTTAAAATTCAACGTCTTTGCATCAGGTGTTTTTTGCACGGAAGCTGATGATTATTTGCGCACAAAATATAAATAGAAGGAATAGAAGCATTATGATCTACGTGTGTAAAGAAAACTACAACTGCAACACAAATCTATCTATTAACCATGTGAAAGAAAAATAAGGCACGGTTAAAATAAATATAATGTGTTTACTTGCTAAACACATGCAAAAAAATAAATGCTATAATATAATTCCTTTTACACACAAGACTTTACAGTGGACCTCACCTTGTTGCAATTTAGTATTAGTAGATTCACATAATCATGTTTTTTTTCCGTGGACAGTAATCACTGATAATTTACATATTAGTTGATTTGTTTCGTAGAAAAAATTAATAATATTTGAAAGTAGTAATATCGTGGATGATTAGCAATAGTGCCAAAATAATTCCCACTGTGCGTATTTAAGCATATTTATGGTGTATTTAAATTAAATCACTTAAAAACAGCAGTTAGGAGCATTTTTGTAGTTAGTCTGAAGTATTTCTGACTATTGGCTATTTGCAGTCATTGGTCCCTAATGTTACTAATTCCTTATATGACCTGACTATCATTTCCAATATTAAAAGATCAGCAAATTCCCAAAAAATACATCCATGCATTAATCTTTAGTCATACTGTTTACTGTAACAGTGTCTCCATGACTAATACAGAACGCTGCAACTTAGGTTCTCAATAAGACTAAGAAACAGAGCAGATCACACTGGCTTTAGGTCCTTACACTGGCTCCCTCTAGCTCAGATAATATATTTCAAAACACTCAAATCGCTGAATGGCTTAGCATCAAAATACAATAAAAATATGATGGTATGTCATCCTTCCACAAATACAAATATATACAGACACATTAATTCAATTGTCAGCAATCAAATAAAGACTTCTTGATTTCCTTAGTGCCAAAGTCTCCTATTGTGTAAGGCCGATGCACCTTTGACTTTGTGGTTCTATTGCAGGTTCTATTTCATTTGTAATAGATTTTTTTGTTTTTCTTATTTTAAGTAAATAGCTTCTTCATTTCCCTCTGCATTTGGCTCAAGCTCTTTACCTTTTTTGACCCAGCATTTAAATGTCTATATGCACATTTTTATTGCCTTTCCCATAATGTTTGGGTTGAAATAAAATCATGATTTCCTCTGACATTTATGGGTTGGGCACAAAAATATTTACACAAAGCACAACTCATTAAATAACTCCATGTGTGACACAGAGAGATGGTCTGATTATGCTTAACCCCTGCTGGTGATCGGGACAAAAGACTTTAGGAAGACTTCTGGCAAAACTGCAGAGAATTTCAAATGCCCTCCATCCTGAAAGCAGAGGACGGCTTGTGTATGTGGCTTTTTCCACATACACCTCGATCTCAGCTGTATGTTACACCACAATCAATTTTTTTAGCTGACATTTTGAAATGTTACATTTGAAAAAACGGGATTTAACTATTTTATACCATCAAAATTTCATTCTTTAATTTTTCAATTCATGTCTCTTACCTTTATTGATGAGACAAGACAGTGATGTGAAAGTTTTGCATGAGAACTAAAAGAAACAGGCCAAATAACTTTTAAAAAAATCTTTTTTTGTGCTGAAATATATCTGCTATACTTCTTTTCTTTATTTTCTGACTATATTGACTGCGTGTGTTTTTTATCTTGATGCTTCAACACATTTGCGAACGGCAGAAAGGCCAAAGAACATTTCCTCTCATATAAAATAAAAGGTGGCGCTTTTTTAAAAATGTACCTTACAAACTAATTTTGGAGGGTTAACAAATTAACTATGCGTGTTAATTTGTGTGAGGCTGCAGGAAAATCTCCTAAATCATAAAAATGAAAAATAAAGAATTCTTCTTAGAACTTAGTTTGTTTTAAACACATTTTTTCTTGTTAATTGTTATTTTTTATTTTGTTTAACAATAACCCTGTGACAAAAATAACCACTGAATTATTCTTGTGACCACTTGTTTAAGCCTCTGTAGGGATCCATCCTTGCTTTGCGATTGTCTGTCATATTCTAGGTTGAACGTACAGGATCGAAGTTATTGCTGTTGAAAAAAAAAACATTTTATAGTAAAAATCTGAATTTGTTAATGCTCTCCTAACAACCTGTTTATAAAACGCTTCCCATTAATAATGTCAATGCATCACTTTAAAACTGTACGCTTTTTTTAATCCCTTCTTGCTATATATTTTCAGCCTTCAAAACCCCAATGGCATCAAACAATCAAGCATTGAAAGCACAAACTTTTTTATATTGGTTATTTCAAAAGTTTTTTTTTATCCTATTTGTTTTTAGAAAAAACATTATTGTTGAAAACATGAAGTAAATATGTGGAATCTTTGAACCTGCTCATTCTTGTAAATGTCTCTAAGTGGAGTGAGGAATCTCTTTCAGGACATCCCGAAATAATTTATATAACCTTCTTTAACTAACTGAACATAGTAATTCCTCTAAAAGCCTCAATCCTCCTGCTTCTCTTCCTCCTCTTTAGTTCCCATGCCCCTCAGCTCTGACACCAGTCTGCCTTTGAAGTCCGCCTTTAAAAGCACAATTAACCCCCACATCCAGACGTTGCACTCACTTCTCACCTTTTTAATAAGCCCCTCATAGACAAGTGTCAGAACCCTTTTTATCCTTTTCACTTTGTCACATACAGTTTGAGATCCACATGTCCTTGCAACATGCCTGTAAATTCTTTGTCACTCGTCTGCAAACTCTAAGAGCTTTTCCTGTTTGTATGCTGTGGTACTGTAAATCTAAGTGAGGGGGTAAATGAAAGAAAGACGGACGGAGTTTCAATTGCTTTGACTCAGAGTTTGTGGGGCTTCCGTTGCTTTGATACAAAGTGAATCAGTGGTGACTGGGGGGTGGAAGAGGCCATTAAGCACTAGACCAGCTAATTGACTCTCAGCATGGGCTTTTTGGAGCTCATTACCTGCCCAGTTTCACCTAAAAAAAAAACGCTTTTGTCTGGGTATTGCACAAAAGTGGACAGTAAATGCTTTTTCTTTCAAACAAAAATGCCTTTATTGTTAAATGTAACTTTTTAATAAAAGGAATGACTAAAACGTTGCCTTCTTTCGGATACAAACCACTATGACCTGTACACGTTCAATGTTTCATGTCCTGGTGAGAATATTAGCCACAGGCCTGCCCGCCTTGTAATTTGGTGGAAGTGAATCTGTTTTTTGTGACTCAGCCTGTTGCACCAGATTGTTTCAAACCAGAATCAGGCCAAATGTTTCAGGCATGTTAGATCTTTTAGATCTATGAACGAAGCAAATACCCGCTTTTACCCACTGTATTGCACTGTGTAGGAAGCTGGGTAACAAATGAAAACCATCCAGTAGAATTATATTGAAGAGTTTACATGTTGTTACATACATTTTAGGAGCAGCATTTCATATTGTCGTTAAGTTGTATCCCAGCACAAAAATCCGTACCACACATAAAGCTTTTAGTAAGATAAACATACCCAGGGAGTATAAACAATATGCACGTTTTATTTGCTTTAGGATGTTTATTTTAATATTTTCAGAAAGACAGAAAATTAAACAAAGACCTAGACCATGTCTTCCATTTCAAGTCATGACCCATAAAAGTATTCAAAAAAAACAAAACACTCTTTAGGATGATCCTTTTAATTTCTTGTGACTTTATACTGTGAGTCAAAGTTCATAGGGTCAGTGTGCGATTAGGAAGAGAGCGTGTGTATCCGAGATTCTGCTGGCTCAGCTGCCTCACTTGCTACAGATTACGCACACATTTGAAAGAAATAAAAATCATCAGGATGCAGATGCATTCTTTAGACGAAATTTATTAACTGTGAACTCAGAAATTTACATTCAAGTTACTTTTTGGAGCCAATTTAAAGGATATCAGAAAAATTATATTTCCATACAACCAGATTAGTATTTTGTTTCAGTCAGCTGATCATCAGTGTGTAGCAGAGATAGTGATGGTATGTTCAATATTTCCTTTGACTGCTAATTAAAAGTACTTTACATCAACCAAGATCCAAAAAATAGTGTTACACTTTTGGGACTGACATTTTCTTTTTAATGCATCAGTAATTTTCGTCAGGGTGTGTGGAGTTATCCTTTTGAGGAATGAGAGTATTTTTCTTATGCAAACACAGATTTGCTGTTTGCCTATAAAAACTTCCTCAGATAAAAAGGCAGATACATCTTGAGCTTTTTAAATGCAAAAAAAGCTTTTGTGGATAGAGGATTTTCCCCCCTTTGCTCATTCATTAATAAAAGAATATTGTCCCATAGTTTTGGGGGGGGTTGACACAGAGCACATGTTTCCAGTTAAGGCTCATCAGAACCTGATGTGGGGAGGCCAGAGCAAATCAGAAAAAGGGAAACCTGGCCTAGAGTCATTGTGGTGGCGCAAAGCAAAAGTAATGAAATCACAGGGTATTTCTGTGCATAGGTATACACTTTCATGATCATTTGTAAAAATCTTTTACAAAATCCTCTATCTTCTACGTACTGTATGATATGAACCAATAAAGACTTTGATTTATATTCTTTATTTCTTTTTGCCAAGTTCTTCTTTTGACTGGTTTCAAACTATTGGCATCTTTAGCTGAGAAAGTTCCAGAGTAGGACACAAGAAGAAAACAGGCTGATCAGCCGCGAATGCTTCTCACTGATGTCACTCCTACAGACTATGTGGCAGCAATCATTCAGTGCTAAACAAGATGCAAAAATAAACAACTCAAAGCTTCAGATTTCTGGCCAAATACCCTATCACATCAAGGATCTTTTTTCAGCTATCATGCATTCATTGCTGGGGAAAACATTCTTGATCTATGATTAAGGACTTATATTTGATACATCTAGCTGGCAGTCTTACAGTACATAGTTTTCAATGCTAGTTAGTGTATGGCATCCTAAGAGACTTTATTGAGATCACATACAGCTCTTATGTTTTTATGGGGGGTTTTTTGAGCTAGTTTTAGTCTGACGTATCCAAAGTTCTCCAAAGTCACAAGTGAAACTGTATCTTAGTGACCGGAGTAACCGCCAAAGTCAATGCTAAGATGTCAGGTAATATTATCGTTATGCCTTGTGATACGATAATGGCTGTAAGGGAATGCTGTCAAAGTCGAAATCCCGCAAACATTATCATCATAGCTATCAAAGTAACCCTAAAATCAATTATTTTATGGTTGTTTTTTTACTCAACGCAAGAAAGTAAAGAGTAAGAATGTAATCTGTGATTTCAATTTGTTGCATCATCTACAGAATCATTCTAGATTAGATTAGTTTTATTAAATATCTTTTGATCTCTTTGTGGTAAGACGTTTTAGCTATAACTCGTACATATTCTCACAAGAATAATTCCCCATTGAATTTTTTTTTTTTATTGTTCTACATTGATGCAGTATGGATGGTGGTTAGCAGTCACAGATTACTCATTGTTCCTGATAACATTTAACGCTCATTTTGAAGTCCTGGAGATTTGAATGGGGCTTAAAATTCTCTCTCCTGGATCGTATTTCACGTCAGTTTGTATCATGATAGTTTCACTGACTTACAACACCGCCCTTCACAAAATTCCTGCGGAGCATTTTGCTGTACCAGTGTCCTTTCCTTCCTATAATCCTAATATAAAGGTGTTAAAATGCAGCAAAGAAATGCAATCTATAGATTTTTAGAGCTAAACCCTATGCGTGGATTGGAAAGAAAGTATGGAAGCACACTTCAAGAATCAAGAATCAGTTTATTTATATAGCGCCAATTTACAACAGGTGTCGTCTCAAGGCACTTTACACTTACTTACTTGAATCTAATCAATGTGTTGCGTTAAAAACATAATCCCAAAATGTCTGACTTAATTTTCAGTTTAAACATTTCAAGTCAAGGATCGTTAGACAAGAAGAGTGTTCCATAGTTAACTGCTTAAATTTTTTTTTTTTATTACCTTTTTTTGATCTTACTTTTGACCTTTGCAGTTTGAAGCAGTAAAATATAGCCCGTCTTTTTTAATTGTTGACAAAGCCAGGTTGGATTTTTCCTTGAAACTCATATGTTGGATAAAATCTGACTATGAACACATTAATGTCTGAAGAGAACCACTGATGTGATGTATTCAGCGGTGAACATTTTTTTCAATTGCTTTGTGTTTATTTCCACAATAGCAAATGAATAGCCACCCCACAATTAACTGGTGCAAGAATGGCTTTTAATGACAATAATCAGAATTTCAATAACATTAGTGCTTGTTTTTTCAACATCAGCCTAAAAATGGTTTAAATAGTCTTTGATCTATAGTAGAGCTTGATAAACACAAAAAATAGCCACTTTGCATTACAAATGGGCCACTAGACACTAAGTACCTGGAATATCTAGTTTAAAAATTTTAATTTTATATATAACCTAACAATCTTTGACATCTAGCCAGGTTAAAGCTACACTAATTAACTTTCAACCTTCATAAAATATTTTCATAACTTTTGTGATTATACGTCGACTTACGTTGAATGACACATCTGTCATGGCCCGAGGCGACATTGAGGAGGGTGGCAGGAACCCTGCCACACAAAACAACTACAAATGTGCTGACTACTTTAAGACAAACGTCACTCCCCCCAATTCTTATTTTCAACATCATATGACATTGTTTCGCCACAATTAAATTCATTACCACATTGCTATTCATCCTTCAAACAGCCACTGGCAACAGAAATGTACTTCAATCCAACTACAGGCGACCAGGAGAACAGGCTTTTATGACACTATGCGCTGCTCCTCATGGGAAATGCATTGTTCTTCAGGCAAAACCCTACTGCTTTGGTCCACTGGCCACCAAAATTGACCAAAAATTATCCTAACATAGATTTTTTTTCTCTTTATATTTTAAATAATTAAGAAACAGTACCCTACTCTTTGGTGTTTGCGTTGTTTTTTTACCCCGTTGAAGGAAACTTACATCCAACTGTGACAATGTGACATGTATCCAATTATTTATTTTCCTACATCCCTAATAGGTTTTTAGCATCGATTAAACATGTCCTTCACATTCCCCTGTCTAAAAGTAATTTTTGTGAGGTTTGTATTTGCTCTCCTGACCCAAAAAACGAATCACACTCTGTAAGTTAGTTATAAAGGTAATTTTTTGCATGTACAATGGAAGTAGACTGACAAGGTTTTTTTCTTTCTCAGATCAAGTTATTTTGTGACTTCAGGCTGAGAAAGTGTTGGAAAAGCATTCTGCTGTGGAAAAGGTAGACAGTTTGTGGTTCAGAGGTGAGTATGGAGGTTAAAGAGTGCAGACCTGGGTGTTGGATAACTTAATGTTAGGAGAAAGAGAAACTTAGGAGTTTGGAAATGCAGGGAGCAATCGAAGAGGAAATCCATTTCGCAGAGCAGATCTTGGAGATTGGGTTGAACCAGCAAGGTTAACCATCCTGATTCTTTTCTGCAGCTCCTTAAATCCTCAGCTGTCTGATAAGGCTGATTGAGATCAGGTGTTCAGACTTCCCTGCTTCAGAACCTGACACTTTACTAGTTTCTTATTGCATTGTAACTGTTATGTGTCCTATCTTTGGTTTTACTTTCCACCGAATGTACGTCTTGCTCATTGCTTCTTGTGAGTAGTTGTGTCTTTTTCTTGGACAAAGCTACGGATGAACCTATTACAGACATGTCTGCTTAGCTAAGTTTTCTCCATAGATGCTGGCAATGACAAAGAAATTGTCTTTCTAAACAGAGTAGTGTTTTTTCTTCCTGTGTTTCTGCAGAAGATCACTCACTGTTAACCTGCTTATACTGGTCCTTCCTGTTTAACAGAAGTGGTTCCTTCCCACTCTTACTAAATGCTTGCTCAGTAAAACCAATTCTGTCAAGAACTTGATGCAGTCAGCTAAGCTTCTATATTACAAATTACAATAAATGATTCAGTAAATTTAATATTTAATTATTATTTATTAAATATTTAATATTTACATATAAAATTTAAGATAAATCTGACAATATAGATTGTATTGTATTAGAATGAGGTGGATTACTTTAAATTAGATTAGGAAAAAATGGACTGGATAAGAAATAAAGTTAGTTGTGGGTTTGAATCTTGGTGAAAGTATTTATTGCCTCATTAAGGATTTAACAATTTACACTTATTATTATGGACTTCAAACCAGTTTTGATTCTGATTTGAGTCCATTTACTTCACAGATGGACTTTTACATTTTTTCCATCAAATTAGAAACTTGTGGTCCAAATAAAACCTTGTTTTTTACCAGCAAACAAACAAAAATAGATCTGAATTTCTTCCAACCATGATGTAATTTAGCTACAAACTGGGAAAACTTTGTATTTTCTTTAACGTGCACACTATGTGCTTACAAGTAAGTTAATTTGCATCCATTTATCGTATATGCCTGTGCACGTGGAAATCTGTCTGTTTGTTGAGCTCAGCAGGCCGCAGGCGGCGTAACATCTTGTAGCAATTAAACTGCATGCGTCTCTTATGTCCCTTCATTCGTCTACTGCAGGCTCTCATTTCAAGTCCCGCCAGCATTAGACAAACTGAGAACACTTGATGGCTTGGTGGCTGAACAGAACAACAACATGTTGCACTCATCAGTTAATTACTCGACAATAAAATGTGGTTGCACTGGAGTGGAATGTGAGCATGTTTACAATGTTGACAAACCAAGAAGTTTTGCATGAGAAGAGAAAAAGAAAATGAGACAGAAGATATAATAAAAGATAAAATAAGGCTAATTTGTCCATATTTAATTCATCTCTTATTTCAGAAATCTTAATAAAACTAAATTTTGAACACCCACGTGGTCTCAATAAAACTCTTTCAAATTGAATGCAGCACATCACTGGTGATCCCCCTTGATGTCAACCGGAGATTAAAACAAGCTTGAAGTCATTAGATAACAGATTAGTTGACATGTCAATAGGACTCTGAAACCTTGAAATAGCCAAGAAGCACCGGGCATTACTCCCAAAGCAGTTTGCTTAATTTTGATAACATTTGGTGAATAATAATAAAAAAAAGTGTGTAGGAACTGTGGCGCTGTGGAATTTAAATTAGTTGCTCAGGGTCCAAAAATGGACAACACAAATACGCTAGATCAAGTGCATGTTCTAAAAAGACATAACAATGCTGCAGAGCTGCCAATATCATAGGTGCAGGGTGAAATAAACCAACTCCACTTTAGAAAGAAATCTCTACTCGGCTTTATTTCTTGTACATAAACAATGTTATATTTTATTGCTACATTTGGAAAATGTTGTGTATTAAAATGCACCACATGCTTTAGTTACTTGGTTAATAATCGAGCAAATCTGAAAGGAGAATTATCTGATTATCTGACTAAAAACATACAAAAAAGTTTGGGTTAATAAAATAAATAAATATTTATTGTAATAATTGAGGAATATGAAAACAGAGTAGAGTTAAAGCTTTATGCTAGTGGCCTAAATGGATTTAACTTCAGCGTATAATATAAAGACGTTAGACATTAGGCCTTATACTGTATGAACTTTTTTTTTTCATGTATTTATTATATATTTTTTAAGTTAATTTAATATTTGTCCTGATTTCCAGCTTTGTTGTTATTTTTTTCTTCTTTAACATACTGGATACATTTCCCAATCAACTTCTTTACTTTTCATCTTCTGGTGTTTTGCAGTGAGTGGGTCAAATAAACCTGCCTCTGTGATTCTATCACTCTGGATATTTTCAAGGCAGCATCGCGGGGGGTGCCTCAGGATCTGACAAACAGAAGAGTGGAGATGACAGCAGTATACATCTGGGTTACAGCAAGTGTTCCAGGTCACTTAAAGGCAGGCTGATGGGATTGGGGTCATAGGGTTATAAAAGGGCCCAGTCACAAAGAAGAATTACACAAAGAACTAACATTAAATTATCAAAATTGAAATGATAACCTCTTATAAACATAGAAGTAATTCCAAATATTTTCAGAAATCCAAAAAAACAATCATCACAGGAAAAAAATTTATTTTGTATTGCATTAAGCTTAAGGCAACTGGTCCCTTTAAATATCAAGGCTAGAACCTTTGAAATTCTGGTTTAGTTTTAGGGAAGGTTACAAAGAAAACCTAAAAAGTGACCTTTAAAATTATTAAAATCCCTGGATAACTCACCTGTTAATTAAAACAATTAGTTTCTGAACTCTGTAAAGTAGCCTTAAGGTTTCTCCTACTTTTTGTAAGTTAGTGGTTTGTTTCAGAATAAGAAGACTTCTTCAGAACCTGCATCTAACCTAATGTATGTAAGTAAGTGAGAAAAACACTACAGTTCCTCAAACCCAAGTTGTTTTCTTCCCGAACACAAACACTACTCTATGAAAAGGCATGAAGAAGCTTCTAAGCTGTAGAAGCAAATATTGTGTTAAAATTTATCAGACGAGCATAAAACACAATAAAAATTATTTCTTGGCAAAAGCACCCACTTAAACAGACTTTTACAGACGTTTAAGTGGGTGCAAAAGTAGTACAGCAAAACAGTTTTTCATAGTTGAAAAATATAAAATTGTGTATTATGACATGCCTTAGCAACTGTCCATGTTTTTTACACACACATTCAGGTATTTGCTCTTTTAAAACTTGAAGAGATGGTTTAAAAGAACAAAAAACTAAATGAAAAGCCAATCAAAGAAAATGTACACGGTCTTACAAAAGTATTCAAACCCTTTTAGCATTTTCATGTTACAAGCACTAACTTCATTGTATGTACTGGGATTTTCTTGTCATTGAACAACTCAAAGTAGTAGAAAAATAAATTATGCATGTTTTTTTATAACAATTTACAAATATTTCAAATTAATTTTGTTAGGTCACTTAGATTAAATTAAGACAGCCATTGAACGTTCTAGAGGAATAAAGAAATGCCCAAACTTTGACCCAAGATGCCAAAACGGGAGGAATGTGGCAGAACTGCAAACTCGGCAAACCATTGCTGTCCAACAAAAAAAGAACTATTATTTAGACAAGCATTCATTAGGCCTGTTGTAATTGGAGAAGCATCAGAGATACAGAGCTGAGATGATAGCACTAGAAAATGTGTCTATATGTCAAGAAGTAAGTTGAAAGTCACAGCTGAAATAAAGACACAAGACGTCTTGAAAGGCATAGATTGGGAACAGCACATGTGGAGGTAGGTGATCTAGTCCCATAAGACCAAAACTAGACTTTTAGGTCTAAATAAAATAAAAATAAAAATGAAAATGAATCAACATCACCCTAAAACCTGTAACATTGAGATAGCTGTTTTGTTTTTTGTTTTTTTTACCAGACACATGGAATCTTGAGTGCTATTCATGGAAGAAATGCTTGTTCAAGGAGGAAGGATTTTTCAAAATGGTAAAGACGTTCAGCTAAACCCTAAACTAGATTAAGAAGTTCAACTGACTAATTTAGATTAGATTAGATTTCTAGACGGTTGTTTTGTATTCTCCCAATCATTCTTTGTCCTTTCTACATTTATGTTCATCCTATCCTTTAAACCACTTTCCCAAGCTTTTCTTTTTACCTCCAATGAATTAAATCCCGGTGTCTTCCTAAGACAATTTATAATAATGTTTTATACATATTTGACAAGTGGAGAATTGTAGTGAAAGTTATAATGCTCGACTTGTTGATGTCAGTGTGAGTTTCTTTCAGCCACTTTTCCAGTTGGCCACAGGGGGTCACCAGTACTCTTCCTCTGCTGGAGCTCCTTCCAATCCCAGGTGGGCCAGGTTGGCGCTGATGAGCTGAGCCAGTATAAGAGGAGTGGAGGATCAGCTACTCGTCGCCTGGGTGTTTGTTTACTCCCGGTAAAACCTGTCTCAGTGCCAGTCTCTAGTTTCTTTATGTATTTTGTGAATGTTTCTCGCTTTGTCTCTAGTTGCTCGTTTTCTTGTAGAGTTTATTTGTTACTTTGTTTTTTTCTCCCACGCTTCTGACCTCTGTTGTACTCACTTCAGGTTACTGTCATCTCCAGTGCTCAAAATCAAGATCCTCTCTGGTTGCTCAAGTCCATCTGGTCTCCCCGCTGCTCTTGGCTCAGCTCGGTCTGCCCACTCCAGCATAGCTCCATCAGCTGCACTAACCCCCTGGACATCTGCTTCACCATCACTGCTGAAAGGGACTCACCACTCACTCCTCCCTGGCGACAAATGTTCACGCCACACAAGTAAGATCGTTCCATTCATTTTCCCTCACCCGTTTGCTGCTTCTCACCATTCCTGTCCTCACCCTCAGAGGTTTCCGGTCTCCCACGTCGTAGACCTTACCAGCTCCCTGCCGTTTACTGCCGCCCCGCTGTCTCCCGTTCCTCACCGGTCGTTGCTGTTGCTGCCCGGTGCCGAATCACCTTTCCCTCATCTACCGAAATAATAGCCTAAATAATATGACAGTTGAAGCAAAGTTGTTGGGCTTTACATTTGTATGCAGACCACAATTCTGAGGGACAACCCGCTGGACTGGACACGTTAAAATTAAATTTCAATTGTAAAATTAAAAATTTACAAAATCGATTCCCTCCAGCAAATTTGCTTTCTGTTGAGCTTTTTTAAAAATGGAATGGGGAAAAAGTTCAGTCTCTGGATGTACAAAAACAATTAAAGCATTAACAAAAATGCTGACAAGAGTGGCTGCAGCGAAATGGTGTTACACAAATTAATGCCACATTTGCATGCTTTGTAAATAACCTGGAAAACCCTGTTTCTTGCACCTCATTTTGCTTGCATTTGTGTCAGTCTATAAATTGAAAATCTCAATAAAACATGTTGAAGTTTGTGGTTTAAGAGATGTGAATACTTAAACCAGGCGCTATCAGTAGACTGCATATGAAAAAACAAAAATAAAATTGTCAAGTTACATTTATTTATCTGCACCCAGTAATATACTGAAATGCTTAATTAACCTGACAAACATCATGTATACACAAGTAGCTAATGTAAGTACCAGCACTTTAATAGGTCTTTTGAGCCAATGGCACACATGGAGCAAGCACTAGGCCTATGACGCACATTAGCAGGAGGCTTTTCAACAATATTTACCAAGCACACAAACCGCAGTCAGTCAGAAATATATAGTTTAAATAGTGTGCAAAAACCATAGACAGGAATACATTTTAGAACAAATGGCAAATGGACAACTTCCATCACTGTTGCTATTTTAACTCTCTACACAGTGATACATGCTGTCCCCACACGATCCAGGAAGCAGGAGCATGTTTGCAACTTCAAGTGAGTGTGTCAGTGGGGAATTAGTGATCCACATGGCGATTCAACCTTTACGCTCTCTTCTCTTCTGCTAATTGCTCCATTTAGTATTTCTCTTGGCCACAGCTTTGTCTAATACAGCAACTCTGTAGCTCATCTTCGCTTTGACTTTTATTCATTACATCTCTGTCTTCTCTATCTTTATATTTCTATGTGAATCCTGGAACTTCAGGTCCGATTTATGATCTGTGGCTCAACAAATTCAGTATCTTATGTGGATACTAAAAGAAGTACAATTATCATTTTTTTTGGCCATGTATTATTGGTTTTAATAACTACTAGATGTTAAACTTTGTATCAAAAAATTTTGAAATATGACAACTGACCATCATGTTACTTAGACTCAAGATTTGTTTTAACCTCAGGATGTTTAACAAATGTGGGCAGTTTCCGGATTATGATCATAGCACCAGTTTGCCACCACTAATGCCTGAGATCTGAGGGCAGAACGTGGGACAAAAGCAAAGGCTTAAAGGAAGTGGTCGACCAGGGGCAAAGGTATGTGTGAGAGTTCCCATGTGCATGTCTGCTGGTGTGTGTGTTTGCCCAGCAGGCAAAAAACGCAGGGCAAAGACAGGAAACCGAGTGGTTGTGCCACTGGTTAGCAGGAAATGGAGTGGAAGATTAATGACTCAAAACCAAGTTGGCAGCACTTCTGAGAGGCAATGCTGAGTGGACGCCGAGGGAGAACCAAGTACTGACATGCACCACAGTGAGCCTAACCAAACAGGAAAACAAACAATGCATCCGATTAGTTTTCTGTCCAGAGCGTTTGAAACTCGGAAGGATACATTTCTTCCATCGGTTTTGGAAGATTATCAAGAGAAAGCACCGGCAAAGGGATTTTTAGATTCTAAAAATAAATAAATAAATTGATAAATGAGCTGCCAAAGCAGAATCACTAAAGTTTTTCATGGATGCTACATATTCCTATTTTGTATTGATGCAAATGTCATCAGATATTTTATGTCACTTAAAGGTTGCTTTCTACAGTAGAACTCAGGGGTCACATTTTTAGAATGTTGAAATTATTATATGTAGATTGTAAATGAATTACAAAACTCATAGGCCATTTTTGTCTAGCGTACTTCCAAAACTTGCTAATTGCTATTAATAACTCAAACATTCTGGAACTTCCATGTCACTGTCTGTAAGTTACAAGGGACCTTTCCAAAATTGTACTTTTTTCTTAAAGTACCTTTCTAAAGTTCCAGACGGCAACCTGTAAGTTTCAGAAAACATGAGTTTGTAAAAGGTTACTTTTACAGAATTTAGTATATGTCCTCTGGAACACAGTGGTTAACTCAGAAAGTAGATTGTTTTACAAGTTACGATCACAGAACTTTGAAAAAACTAAAAGCCAATACATTTAGGATTTATTCCTTCTGAAATTAAATTGTAGTTTTTCTACTGCAGTAAGACATTGAAAAGTAGATTGATCATAAAGGCAACCTCTATGTTGCAATAGGGATGGGGTTACAGGTCACATTATACCTCCCAGTGCCCAAAGAGGATCTGGGACGTCCAGAAAGTTTTGTGACAATGCAATATGTAATTTGTTTTTCTCGCAGAGGCAAGAAACTCATACTAGCACTAAAAATCTCACCTATCTAGTGTCTTGGGCTGCCATCTTGTGGCATTTTATTGCCTGTGCAATCTCTTGGGTGACCAAACAATTTCCAACCCTGGAGCCATAGTAGGTAAAGTAGTGATTGTTTCAATTTTGCGGTTATTGGGTAATTGGACCTTCAGCAGTTATTCTTAATGGCTAAATAAATTTAAAAAAGCACCGTCTCTGAGCAATTTCCAGAGACGAGGGCTGCGCAGTGGCGCAGTGGGTTGCCATGCAGCAGAACACGGCTCTGGGTTCAAGTCCACCTTGGGTCTTGCTGCAAGTAGTTTGCATGTTCTCCCTGTGCTTGCGTGGGTTGTCTCTGGGAGCTGGAGATAGGCGCCAGCAGACCCACCCGACGCCAATAGGGACAAGGATGTACAGAGGATGGATGGATGTTTTGTTTTGAGAACCTTTAAAATCTTAAAGCCAGATTCAAATAGGAAAGTTCTTGCAAAATGGATAAGACATTTAAGTGTTTTTGGCAGTATCCTCACTTTGATTAGTCAAATTCTCCAACAGATAACCTTTTTTTTAACAAAAGCAATGTGGTACGAGGCAAGTGTTGTGAGTCAGAGACACATTTTTCAGGCATGTTTTCTACAGTAGCTGGTTACTTCAGTGTAAAAAAAAAAGTACTTTCTATTGTTTTAATTTAATCTATTCTTATTTTGTGTATATATATATATATATATATATATATATATATATATATATATATATATATATATATATATTTGTAATATATATATATATTACAAAGTGCAACTTTTTATTGGTGTCAATATGATGTTGAATGGTGAATCAGTTTTCTTTTCTCGTTACAGGCTTAATACCACTTAACTTAACTTTACCATTATTGCTGTTAATTTTGTCTTTCTAACTATGTACAGTAAATGTGTTTACAGTGTCATTTTGTAAACATTACCTGATAAGTACTTGCTTTTTGTTACACCATTTTTCACATATATTAACATCGCAAGAAGAAAATATAGTATTTCTTTAGTTTTTTTTAATATTATTTTTCTCTATACTTGAAGAAATATAAACAAAACACTTTAAAGATAAAAAACCTCTTATATATTTTACAAATATCAAGTCTTCCCTTTTTTTTAAAAGGTAATGTAATGTTTGCAGCTTCAAACAATCTCTGTTAAGCTGGAGTGAAAAAACGATTCCTTGGATTTTAAAGGTTGCAGAACCAGTGCAGTGGGCACCACTGTAATAGTTTGGTCTGATAGCATTGAATAGTAATGGCTGTGCATTCAGACAGTGTCTGTTAAATTATTGAAAGATCATTTTTAAAGATAACTTTGCCTCTTAACCAGAGGTGTGTGTTGACTAGTATAATTACTTAAGCAACCTATTGCGAAAAATTTAATTTTTAATTCTCTTAGATGTTTTAATAATTAAGAAAATAAACACTATATGTTATCACTGCAAGAACTTTGCCTTGTTATACATTACCAACTGTAATGGTTTAATAGGTTTTATGAACAAATAACGTAAAAAATACGTATGGAAATGTTTTTCTTCTGCTTAATTTTTTTTTTCTAATCGACTTTTTTTTTTATATACTAGAATTTGCACGTAGATTTACATTTTTTGGTTTACTTGAGTAAAAAAAAGAATTAAACAAAACTATCTGTAAAAGAAAAATCCTTGGGCCATTTGGGCCGTTGCCTTAAGAGGGATAAGACATGGGGTTAAACATGGGGGTTGGAAGGATTTGTGTAGACAAGACCAACAGCGTTTTTATGGTTAAGAAAGTAACTACGTTAACGAAGTAACCAAGGCTAACAAAATTAGGCTTGTCAGTGTTGTATTGCCAAAATCTGTTTAATGTTTCCAAACATGCAGTTTCTTTGCTTCCAAGCATTGTTTTACTAATCTGAAACATGACAAGTGGCAAAAATAAACCAACAGATGAGGACAATTTATCTTTAAAATTTATTAGCACTTTTTCTTTTCTTCTCGTCACTACATAACAGTTGGCAAATAAACTTGGATTTCCCTTTCTTGGTGCAAAACATCTGAGCCGGGGCATGAATTAAAGAGGTTTATCGTCTCCTACAACCTCAGAAATCAGACCTCTAAAGACCGATAGTTATGGTCAAACATCTCTGTAATATCTGTCAGGTGTTAAAGGTACCTGAGAGACTAACACACACATAAAAGTCTTGTAGTGTTGATTGTAGTCAAAAAAGCTTTCCAGTAGAAGTGTGACCTTCCAAGGAACAGTGCTAAGGCCAAGGAGTGCACAAAGAAAACAGTGAAACGGCCCCAGAAGACACATGCAAAGGGACTGAATTTGATGTGTGCAATTTCTGTACCTACGAATGAACACTTGATCATACAAGGAACTATGTAAGAAAAGGGAACGAATGTAAATAAATAACAGAAATTTTACGCAAAGGTCGAATGATTTACAGGTACGTGGCAGAAGATCTCAGCAAACAGTTTTTTTACGGTTTTCAAGTAAAAATGTCTGCAAACAAAAGACGAAACCGCAAGGGGAACTAATCTGCGTTAAAAAGGCTATAAATATTGAATGCATACTCTTATGCATTCGTCCCAAGTGAAATGTTTTTAATTTTCTACATCAGCAAACAAGGTCAGTCAATTGTATAGATTACTTAAGAAAGGTTAACAGTTTTAGAAACAAGTATGACAAATAGTGCTTTGTTACAAGAAAATCCTTTCAGTCACATAAAAAAAAACTACTCAATGAAAAACTCAGCTCTAACCCTCATCGAGTTTCAATGGAGTAATTCAGGACTCGTGTTACAATTATTATTTTGGAAAAGTATTTATCTTTTTTTGTAAGCTTTTTTTTGTATAGTTTTTTGCTGCTTTTCAATACATTGTTTAGAAAACCTAAAAAATTTTAAACTGTCTCTGCAAAACGGACAGACACTTGACAATTAGCCTCATATTGACACTGAGACACGTTTAGACTTATCACCTCGATTGTTTTAGCACAACCAGTCCCTTTCTTTGTGTACTGTTATTGTTAAGAAACCCTCTTCATGCTTTTCATTTGGTATGTTCAGTTTTTACACAGTAATGCATTGTAGTGTTTCTTCCACATCGGTCTATGTACACCAGTTTTACGCCTGGTCATCCCAAAGGTTCCTGGTTTAAGTTATCCTGCTAATTGTGAACAATTTCATAAAAAAGTATGCACGATTTTCTTAAAATTCCAACCTTTTTGATTGTATTTTCACGAATATCAAACACTTATTTGAACAGCAAGATTAACAAAAGAGTAAAAAAAAAAAAAAGCAAAATTTTGTTTTTGCAGCCGTTTTTTTATATACTGAATGGCTTTACAGACCGCTCTGACACTTGGCTGAATTCCTTTCACATGTGCTTTTACCAGACAAGTCAACCATTAACAGAGGACACTTTAATACCAGGTGTGTCTAGAACAGAGGGTTTTAAAGTTTCAACATGACCTTATAGCAAAGGCAATAAACACATCCTTGTAAACCAGCTCCTTATAAACAAATACTCTAGGCTCGTACACTGGCACAATGTGTTTTCAGTCTTAGAATAAATGCGTTTTAGTAGGGACTCCCTGCTGTCTCTTAGCAGGCATCCTTGGCTTGACTTGGCACGTTGCACATCTTCAAAATCTGCTTCAAAGCTTTCTGGACATCCTCGTCCATCTGACCCTGAGGTAGACAGCATGGGTTAAGGTATTAACTTGTTAAAAACAAGATGCTTTTCTCAATTTTGGGGTTATGACTTCACATTTATAAATACATTTCAACATTTCTATGAAATTCGACTTGATCACCGACTGTATCGAAATGTAAAAAAACAAAACGTGGTTTAATAGACATTGTATGCAGTTTTATGAAAATGAGTAAAAACTGAAAATACAAATTGCTTTACCTGCACCGCATAAAGAAGATGCATCCTATAGACTGACACTATTTCCTCATGCTGTTTCTTTGATTCCTTGGGGGAGGTAACACAAGGTAAAAGCTTAGTTTAAGTACAGATTCAAGCATTGACAGTAAATCACTATATGCATTTTTTAAAATAAATCTTACAACAAGTTGGTACTGAAGTGTTTTTAGTTGCTGCTGAAGCATCTCCATCTGCTGGTTTTGCTGTTGCCTCTTGGACGGAGAGCTGGAGCTGTAGGAGAGCTGCGACAGGCTGTTCAGGGCTTCCTTTAGTTTGCTTACTTCCCGAGACAAGTCATCTATCTAAAGACGGAGGAAAACAAACATGCCAATAAACTTTAGAATTCAGTGGAATGATTAAGCTGCTCTCAGTAAACATGACAGGTTCAACTTGTCTTATTTGAGTTCCAAAAACACTAGTAGGCATATCACAGTTTGTGCTCAGCTTTCCTTTAAACATTTCTGAAGTGCATCTTGATTCAGATAAACAGATTTTTACTGACCCGCTTGTTCTTCTCTCTCTCCGACGAGACGTGATTCTCCACCAGCTGTTTGAGCTGACATACAGCATCCTGGGATTCAGCGAGTTTGGAGGTCAGCACTTGGTTCTCTTTCTCCCGTGACATTAGTACCTCCTGCAGAGCTTCCCGCTCTGCACGATTGTCTCGTGCCTGACGAAAGAGCGGAGAAGGACAAAGTTCAACATGATGAGGTGTATCCGGACGGATAATCTTTTGAAGACGTCTCCTTGCTCCCACCTTCTGCCAGGCGTCCGCTGCCTCCAGAGCCATCTCATCCTGCTTCCTCAAGGCTCCCTGCAGGAGCTGCGTCAGATGGTTTACCTCACCTTCCAGCTGTTCTCGCATGTTCTCATAATCCAGACGGGGATCTGAGTCCTCTGAGGTACTGTCCTGCTCTGTATTCAGCCTAAGATGTGAAAACAAAGGTAAATTAACTACGCTTTATGTACTGTGAAGCATAACTACAAACAGTGGCTATACAAGGGATGTGTGTAATTCGAGATGCAACATTCAATTGTTTATGTAAACATAGTCATACATCTCAAGACCATGCAATCAAATTTAGTCCAACTTCAATTGTGATTGCTTTATTTCAGTCCAATCTGTGTATCTATTCCAAGTCTAAGCCCATTTAAATCCAAATTACTTTAGAATAAGGTCAGATTCAGGTATAAAAAATGCCAAGTAGTGTAAAACTAGCATAGCCTACATTGCACTAAGGTTTTTTGTGTGTTTAAATATACCAAAAGAAAACACCAGTGTAAAAAAAAGGGGTTTTAATAATTCTATGTTCAAACCAGGTGTACAACCTTTCAATTACTTACCTTAAAATTTAGATTTATACAACATACAAAACACATACACCTAGGTGAAAATATGAGTTCAGACTTAAAAATGTAATTGGAAAGTTGTTTTTTGTAACAACTAACCAGGTTGTAGAAAAATCCGAGCTTTCCTAAAATTAGCTTCTGTCAAACTGTGACTAAAATGTAGCTTAACTAGATGTAGCTCTAGAGTCCTCCAGACTAAATAAAGTTTCCAAGCTGTTGCTGCATTTTTTACATTTTTTTTTGCATTTCTACTGATGAGTTTATGAGCTTTCCCTTCTCACCTCTGTTGAAGAGCCTCCGCTTGGGTTGTCTTTTGCTGCAGCTGCTGTCTGACAGCCTCTAAGTCACTCTCCAGCTCCTTGATGGCGTTTCCCAGGGAGGACACAACCTGTGTGTGGTCGGTAAGGGTCACAGAGCTCTGTGCCTGAGCCTCGGCCTCCTGCCTCAGCCGTGTGATGTCGTCTTGAGCGGCCGAGAGCTTCCTCTCCGTCGCAGCGATTAACGCCTTCAGCTCCTCCACTTGAGCGCTCAGCATCTGGACTTGTTGCTCTGAAGAGACAGACAAGGCTGTGGTTTTCTCAGCTCGGGCCTCAGCCAGTTCTTTCTGAGCAGCATTCAGTTGGCTTTTGGTTTCACTGTACGAGTGCGACAGCTCCAGCAAGCGCTGCTGCTGCCCAGCAATGACCTCATTTAACTCAGCCTTCATCTCCTCAAAGTCTTTGGCTGCAGCTTCAACGGGAACTGTGCCCTTCAGGGCCTCCTATAAAAAAGTAAAGAAGAAATTGCAAACTAAGATGTGTATGTAAGTTGAGACATTTAGGCTATTTTTAGGTGAATCTTATTTTTTACCTGGAGCATTCTGACTTCCTCTTGTGCCTCCTTGTAAAGCTCTTCGATCTCTGCCGTCCTCTGTTCTTTTTCCTTTGCCATTCGTCTCTCCTCCTCGGCCCTCTGCAGCGCTTCTTCCAACTCACTGATTCGCTGAGCTGTTTCATCTTTCTCTGAATCCAAATGCACAAGTCGGGCCTTCAGTTGTTTTATCTCATGTTCCAGGTTCTGAACCACCAGACCCTCGGTCAGCTCGTTTTCTCCCTTTCCCATCTGTGCTTTGAGATCCTCTACTTCCTCCATAGCTTGATGGTATCTCTCCTGAGTGTCTGTCAATTTTGCCTGCAGGTCTGCTAAGCTTTCCATCAACTCTTCCTCCCTTATTTTCTCTTTAAGACTTCCAACCTCTCCTCTTTCTCTCCCTCTGTCAGAGTTGAGCTGAGCCTGCACCAAGTCATATTCTTTCCTTAGTTCAAACAATTTTAGCTGGAGCCTTTCTAGTGCTTCATTCAAAATCCTGACTTCCTCCTCGCCTCCCTCTTCGTCCTCCACTTCCTGTATTTTAACAGATTGGTCTGCCTTTTCCACCTGGGTGGTAGAAGATGCTTGTATCGGTGACTGAAACTCATCGTGTGTTGAATGGAAGGAGGAGTTGGAGGCCAGGCTGTTAGGACGACTGCTCTCCTTCAGCTCATTCTCTGGTAGGGATGGAAGTCTCTGTGTGTGGCGAGTAAATAAGTAAAAATTTGACAAAGTCACAAGTAAATACCATTTTATCTTAAATAAATATAGCATACCCAAACCTGTGTTTATTTTTTAGAATATTGTAAACTTAAAAAAAAAAAAAAAAAAAAAAAAAAAAAACACAGTCTGCTTATATTATCTGGCAGTCTTAAATTAAGCCCTTGGGTAAAGATGCCGCTGCTCGTTATTTTATGATAATAAAGCACAAAACAAAAAACTTGGCTAAATACAGATATATATATATGTGTGTGTGTGTGTGTGTGTGTGTGTGTGCGCGTGTGTGTGTGTGTGTATATGTATTGATATATGCATGTATGTATGTATGTATATATATAAATGGATAAATATGTATTTTATTTTGTGCCTTATTATCATAAAATAACTAGCAGTGGCATCTTTACCCAAGGGCTTAATTTAAGACTGCCAGATAATATAAGCAGACTGTGTGTGTGTGTGTGTGTGTGTGTGTGTGTGTGTGTGTGTGTGTGTGTGTGTGTGTGTGTGTGTGTGTGTGTGTGTGTGTGTGTGTGTGTGTACGTTTAGTGCTGAGAGTCAGCACAGACAAGCAGTTGACTTATAATTCCACCTATGAAATAACATTTAAACAAAAATCTATCTTTAAGACTAAGTTACAATGTTTATGTTTTGACAAAGCCTATAATTTTGGCTAATTTGGAGGATATTGAACAATTTTGTCTGGTTTTACTATTTAAAAGCTTGCTTTCCCAATTCTGTATTTATGCACATTCTCAAATACCCTTATTTAGTTTCCAAAGGTAGTCCTACACTGTAATAATTAGTAAATTTGGTAATTCTATAAATTCTTTCAATTCAAACATTCAAACATTAAAATGTACCACTTGCATACCTTGAGCTTGTTTGCAAGTTCCTGGTTTTCCAAAGTAAGAGCCATAATCTTGGTTTGCAGAGCAGAAACCAGAGCTGCAGACGCTGTGAGCTCAACCTGCCAACAAACACACACATATATTCGCATGCCAAAGAGACACATAAAAGGTAGCATTAGGGACCTCTAGGTATCTACAGGGAAAAAACACAAGCTGTGACATGTTGTAGGTTAAAGAATGCAGATGACTCAGAAATTGGAACTAAAGTTAAAAAAGAGCTGCAAATTAAAACAAATGATGAAATGTATTAAATAAGAAGTGTTTTTTTTAAATCATTTTTGTTAAGTTTATCTTCTAAACTGTTTAAATACTATGTCAAAAGGTATATGTATGTGGTGAATGTGGTTAAAATATTTTCTTTTTAATTACAAGGAAAGTCTTAATCAAGTTAGAAAGCCTGAAGAGGTATAGCTGGCTCGTGTATGGTTAAATAAACATCCAGTATGTGCAGAACTAAACACTATGTGTTATTGCAGCCACACTGACATCATTCTTTGTTTAGCTCTTTTATGCTCATCCAGCCACCTGGTTTTAAAGTTGCCCGAGAGCAAAGTAAACAAGCACCACACGGTCCATTTGTTAGTCATTACTGCCCTCACCTCTGGTTCATGAACAGTCACCGCCTCCACCGTCTGCTTCAGGTCTTCGATAGACTCCAGCAACATGTTTCTCTCTTCATGGAGCCTCTCAACTTCTTTTAGTGGTAATCCTGTGAAGTTGTCCTCCTTTGCATTGAGGGGAGGAGACAGATGTGAAGGGTGGTGGCAAAGAAGAGGAAGAGACGAGGGGGGAAACTTTTCGAATCAGCATAGTTAGAGAATGGCTCTCTCCTACATATGCAGTGCTTTGCAAAAGTAAGTATATAAGCATATAGTACGATTACACATGTTAGTGTAATTAACTGTTTTAGACAGATAAATTAGAAAAATGCTTTGTTGGGATGTGTTATAATGTCTACGACCCTAAGCATAAAACTTAATACAATTTAAAAAAACATCAGTCCTTTCTTTTCTAACAGTTTGTGTTGTTCTTTCATGTAAAATCTTAAGCAGAACATATAAAAAATGTTGAAAGCTCAACATTAAGGAGTGGCTTACATAATAAAAACAGATGCTTCTAAGCTTTTTCCTGTGTTGTCCTACCTTGTAGTTAAATATCTTCGGACTATCGCCTTTGCTGGAGGCTGGATTGCTGCTGGATGTGACAGCATATGGAGAGGAGGGTGCAGAACTCTGGTGGTGATTAAATATGTACGGTTCAGACTTACTTTTCCTATCTGTGTAAAATAATCTTACTTCTGTTAAAATAAAATAAAATGCACCAAGCCTGGCTTACAATTAACTATAACCTTCAACAACTAGTGTTACTTTTAATATGATGGTCAGAAGCAAAAAATAAAATAAGGGACAGAACAGGAAGCAAAATAACAAAAACCTAAGGCTGTAATTCATTATTGACCTTTTGAACTCACTGCAGACATGCGCCAATATCAATTTAAAGTGGTACAGTAATCGAAGCTGAAAGAGGCACAGAGAGGCATGCATTTACCTGCAGTGGACTATTAGGAGGTGGAGGTGCTTTTCTTTTTTTGGGTGTTGTGATCCGCTCATCGATTAGCTTAGCTACCTGATCATGGTAAAAAGCCAGTAAAAGAATCAGACAGATGTTGACAAAAGGGGAAAGAAAAAGAAAGGCAGGATTCAGTGCCGGTTAGTAGTAGTAAGGTTGATCACTTAGTTTTATGCTTTAAAAAAGGAAAATATTTTATTAATGCATAAAAGCAGTGTATGCAGAACTACAAAAGTTTTTTCTTGTTTTTTATTCCTATCACTGTGATTTCAAGTCATTGTGCATGCTGTTAAAAGTCCCCACTCATGCTTTTCTAGCACAATTCTAGTTGTTTCTGAGTTTTTATTCATTGCAAAATATAGGCGGTTGTTGGTCATATCTGAATGGCTGGTTCACCCCTGAAGATGTAAATATCATGTTACATTTATAAGTTCATCTAAAAAAAAAAAAAGGAAAGTCATGAAAGAGCAAAACATTTTGTTGTCATTCATTTAAAAAAGTGAAACATATTGAATAGATTTATTATGCATAGACAAATATGTCTACCCTTTATGTTTACAGGAAGGTTAAAATAAAGAAGAACATATCTTATAGTTGACTGTCCAATATACTGAGCAGATGTTAAAGACTGCATGTATTTTACCTGGGGACTTCTTGGAAGTTTGGTATCTGTCAACGAAGTAAACACAACAAATGAGCATTTTACAAACATGAGCAGAAGATAGAAATCCTTTATTGCTAATTAAATTTTATGTTTAATCTAAGTACACAATATTATAGAGCAGCACTGTGAATTAAAGCACTGTTTTCCAAAGCTAAACAATCAGAATCCCACAGCCGGTTCTAAGTCGTATTGGATTGTGAGATCTGTCTTGTGCAATAATCAGAAAGATTGGTAAAAGCATGTTCAATGTATAAATCATGCAGGTTATCAAACACTGTGCATAAAAAATACAGGAAAAGAATATAATTATCTATTTGGCTTATTAAAAATATGTGTTTACTTAAAAGGAGGTTGGGGTCTGGAGTGCAGAGCTAAAAGATTTGACAACAAAGCATCGTAAAATCACTACAAGTAACCAGAGTTTAACAGCAGATGGCAGCATTAGTTTAGTGCTGAAACTTTGGGCAAAATCTGAGAGGTTTTATTACCAGTAGAAAAGTTTCAACTATTCGTGTTTTTGTTTGTTTTCTATGTAAAGAATAGTCAATGAAGGTTAAATACTGAGGACATCCGGTTGTTTTTTAAACTGAATATCGAATAAAATACTTGCACTGCCTCCATATATTTCTATGAATAAAGTTTTTCTAAATTCTCACCTGAAGGTGGATGTCTGTTAAGAGCAGCCAAAAGGGCAGTTTGGGCCTCAGAGCTATCCAACAGCTTGATGTAGTGTACGACATCATGGCCCTCCGAATCTAGAGCCGACAGGTCTGCCCCTCTCTGAGCTAAAACCTCCGCCGCAGCAGCTGCGTTGGACTCAGCTGCAAGCATCAAGGCAGTCCTACAACATGGATAGAAGTGGATGTCAATGCATGTAAGTACAAATAAAAAAAATGTAAAAAACAGTAATGTGCAAGAAGAATTCATTATAATCTGTGTCAATTTTCTCCCTCAGAGTGCGCATTAGTTTGTTTTTACCTGCCACAGTTGTCAGGAGTGTCGATTCCAGCACCACAGTCTAGCAGAGCGGTGCATGCGTCAGAATGGTTGTGTATGGCTGACACCATCAGGGGCGTCAGGCCATCCTTGAGACAAACACACAATACAAACATTTAAACGAACAGAAATATTTATAAACCACTGTATACAACGCCAAGCTCAGGTCATTGACATTAGGCAGGTCGGATGTATGTGTGGTGAGAAAAATATGGGAAAAACAATCGGCGTCCTATTGTGAATGAATATTGCCGCTCTCACAAATCTAATCTTCTTCTTATAGTTTGAATTTTAAAGAATCATTAATCAATTACTGGCATTTTCTCATTACACCAAAAAAACTACAACAACTAAAATAAAAATAATTACTTTATTAGTATTACAGTAGATTTCTGAATTTTAAAACAAATTAAGATAAGACAGAAACAATACGCACTCAACATGTATCAATTGCATCATTTTGTCAACAAATACGAAAATATGATTTCGATTGGCAAAAGAATAAAAAATGTAAACTATGAAACTGATGGTTTCCAACTGATCTCTGTCAAGAACTTTGTCAACTGCTTGTCGAGCCCTTTTGCTTCTAAGTGTATATGTTAACAACTAAAAGAAAAAAAAACATCTTACAAAAAATGTTACTTTAACATTTTGCCTGCGCAGAAAATTTAAAGACTGTTTCCAACGATAAGCATGCTTGCAGCAAAAATGCTGAAGCTATTTTTAAAGTTTTTCAATACGACAAAAACGTTGTCTGTACTTTAAAATAAGTGGGTTAATGTCTGAAACCTTTAATTGGACCTTTTAGGCGTTTTATAAAAATAGTCATTTAGCCATTAGCAGTATTTATAATAAGTGCCATATCTTTCCTTATAATATGTGAAACCATTTCACGTAACTTGGTGGATCAAAATAGAAAAGCTGCAGGTTTATGGTATGGGTTCTGCAGAATTTAACACATGGTTGACAGAGCTGGACTGACAGCAGCAGTATTTCATGAAATGTAGCACCTTCAACTGGATTGACAGATTCAAATCCCAGCCAAGCATTCAAATATAACACTGTGGTACCAAAGGCTGAGCTGAATGGCTGATTTACCATGGCCATTACCGCTTTGATCACATGTTCAGCACAACATTGTTAAAACAAGAGGCAAGATTAAGTTAAAACATAATGTTAACCTATGACATTGTTTTTTTTGTGTTTTTTTTTTTTTTACAGAGTGACAGTTTCTGAAAAATAACAAAGCAAACGCTAAATTAAACATAAAAACATGAAACCCTGCTGAAAACCTACAGTTTTCGACCCCTCGGGCGAATGTGCAACAATTTTTACTGTAATTCTTCTATCAGAAAGCTCATAAAATGCAGTTAAAAGCCTTCATCTGATCCAAAAAAGCTGCACCCACAATTCTGAGAGAAACAAATTATATTTATGCCAATAGAAAGATCTTTTAGTTTTTCCAGCTCCGCCTCTCTAATGCAACTTTCTATGAAGTAAAGTTATACTGGGCTTTTTTATTTTATTTTGTTGTAGTTATGCCACAAAAGGTTATGGCTGTTTATTGGTGTGTGGCAACACATTTTCTTCCATGCTTTATTTTTTTGAATACTTATCCAAGACTTAAGGAGATAAGAAAGCATATTTCATAAATTCCTATACTTCTAAAAACGCTGAAACATGATTTTCAAAAGGAGCCCCAGTGGAAGAAGCAGAAGAACTACACGAAACAGCAAACCACATCAGCATAGTTTGGTGTTTTATATTACAAGGCTGCTGCTGTTTCCACAAACCAAAGAGGACAAAACTATGTTCTGGGTTGTTTCAGAGCTCAGTTAAAGACTTTAACAGGACTCCTTGCTCTGCCCACATTGTGTTGCTGCTACTCTGGAAACCAAACAGCAAAAATTATTTTGTCCTTTTCTGGGCAACAGATCACATATGTGTGTGTGTGTGTGTGTGTGTGTGTGTGTGTGTGTGTGTGTGTGTGTGTGTGTGTGTGTGTGTGTGTGTGTGTGTGTG
>JAVLVB010000002.1:6740372-6757392 GCA_032876305.1 Orestias chungarensis
GGCCACATCTGGGCAAAATAAAAGCATCAACTAACAACCATGTGCTTCAGTCCTTAAGGTCTTGAAAAATTTAATAGGAATTCAGTTTTTCTGGATTCATAACTGTCTTTATGATGCTGATCGTTATACCGTACTATTCCCTCCAAAGTACTTGGTCAGCTATTTCCAGTCCTTAATCATTTTAAGAGGATTTATTTAGTTGTTTGCTTTCTGACTTGTCATCAAACGACATCAAAACTTTTAAATTGCTGTTCACAGCTGAAGAAAGGATATTTTTGCCACTTATATGTCTAATACTACATTACAGACCACTATAACCACATACAATAACATTATTCTGTGTTACACGTTGTCCAAATAACCATCCTTTTTTAAATCAGAGTAATTAACAATCCTCTGATATTTGGAAATCTTTTTATCTTGGGAGACTGGGTTTTATTTTTCTTTGATTCTAATTTGTACCTTGATTCATAATCAGCTTTTGTTGAGTTCTCTTTCTGGTTTGCTCTAGACCAGGGGTGCCCACACTCTTCGAGCTTGTGAGCTACGTAAATCATCAACAGTGCGATCGCCCCATACCCCTCTCGCGATCGACATATTGGGCACCCCTGCTCTAGACTGTCCTTTTTTGATAGGAACTACTACTATTTCTATATAACCCATGCTTTAAGGTGGTTTTGTTTGTGCAAATGGACAGGAAAAGGTTTTTCACGTTGAATACAATCAGTTTGATTAGGTCAACCAAAAGTGTGCCTACAGTACAGAACCTTTAGTATAGGACTATAGCAATACAATTTAATATGTAAGCACTGTACATTAGAAAGTTCAGTACCATGATATATAACGGCTGATTTGTGAGAAAAAAACTTTTTTCAAGCACAGTTGATTTTCTAATATGCTTGACCTTCCAGATTGTTCTCTGTTTTATTACACATTGTACTGTGTGGTTATTAAAAGTCAAATTCAGAACATGTGCAGCAATATCATAGAACTGTGATGTGATGAACGCTCCAGGCTAACAAGCTGGCATCTTCTGCTCCACATAAAAAGCTTCACATTGTAGTCGGCCAGTTCCTTTATCTGCATACACTAAGAGAAGACAGAAAGACATTTGCACACACTTGCACTAATTATGGTTCGAAAACACAATGAGCTCCGTTGAAGATGATGTTATATTATCTTGGTTTTTAACAGAAGGCAGAAGTAGACTTTTTCTTTTGAACTGTGAAATATCTCTGCTTAATTTTTACAAAAAAAAGCAAACTTTAAAGCATTCTACGGATTATGTTGGTAACAGTTCTACTAAGTAACTAAATTAAAGTATTATGGCCATATTACAGTTGTTTTACAATGTGTGCACCACACTTTTAAACAAGTTGGTGTCCAAGAGTTTTTATTAAAACGTAGAACTTGTAAAAATGTCAATGTAGTAAATTAGTGTGAGACTTTATTTCTAACAAGCAAGAAACAGCATAATAATGAAATGGAAATTGACTTGTTTTTCCCCAACTCATAGCTACAAACACACACACACACACACACACACACACACACACACACACACACACACACACACACACACACACACACACACACACACACACACACACATTAGTATGGCTTCCTATCTTCACAAGGATTTTGGATTGACTTCTATTCTATTCTAATCTAACCATGACCCTGACCCTCAGCATTA
The DNA here is from genome assembly GCA_032876305.1 of Orestias chungarensis. Classification (NCBI taxonomy): domain Eukaryota; kingdom Metazoa; phylum Chordata; class Actinopteri; order Cyprinodontiformes; family Cyprinodontidae; genus Orestias; species Orestias chungarensis. The sequence continues at coordinate 6,742,069 of JAVLVB010000002.1, forward strand.
CCTAAACTTAATTCACACCTTAGTCCTAACTTCTCACCCCCAAAAAACCACATCTTATGATGCTTTGGGCCTCATAGGGAGCAGTGGGTCCTCACAGTGTAGTATTTATTGGAAAATAATGGGCCTTACAGGGTGAGAAATGCTAAAAGATACACATCATTTCATGGTTCCACATCCCAGCTGGATAAAAACCACAGGCATGCTCTGTCACTGCAATGGAGACCACATGTCTGCAGCATAAGCTCCCACAGAACTCTGACCCTTTACCTTACGCACACACGGAAATTAATCTTCAGAAAGACGGCAAATGAGGGGAAATGTCATGTGGTGAGGCTCCTTTCTTCAAACGAACATTTGCTGCAAGTAATTTACATCGGCCTGTTTTTTGTTTTGTTTTTTACTCTCATCACAGCCTAAAAACGAACAACAATCTGCTCCCTAGGTTCAAGGCATAATCCAAAGTTTTGAATAATTGGTTTCAAAGCGGCAAGAACTTTTGTTTTCTCAACCTTCTGTGGGTATAAATTAAATTAATGAGATACAGAGCATAGAGCAAAGCAATGCTGATTGATTACGCAATAATTTTGGAACCGATTTCAACTAAATAAATGAATGGGTTAACTATTGATCGACACAAGGCAAATAGATGGAGAGAAGAATAGTGTAAACTGCTGCGATACAAATATTAGACTTATCCAAAAATTGAAAATATTAAATTGAAATTCCATGTGTGTGAAACCTAATAAGCAAATCTTTACTTATTGCTTTATACTGTTTATTTTAGCTTTATTTTCTAAAACAACCACAACAAAAGAGATGAAACAGAGGGAAAAAGTAAACATTGAACTGGATAAAGCAGAAGAATCGTAGAAGTACATACTGTGTCCTTTTGGTTGATGAGACTTTTGACTTCACACAGCAGCTGAACAATCTGGACATTCCCACAAGCAGCTGAGGATCAAATGAAAAGAAACTCTTGATCATTTAAATCCATATATGGAGGATGATTTTTATCCAAATTAAATTACAGCTTCAATTTAATCCAGGAGGAAATGTTCCCACGTTCAAAACAAGCCTATATAACACTCCTCTGTATAATTAACTCCAAGGCCGCCGAGACACCTACCAGCGTGATGCAGAGCATTTCTTCCTGAGCTATCTGCAGCCTCAGCAGGACACTTACTCTGGAGTAAGAGGAGAGAGTCATTATAGGAACATTTGCTTTTAGCTACTTTCCTCCAAAAAAACAAAAAATGTATAAAATACCTTGCTTTTTCATAATGCTTGTGATAACTTCCTAAATGCTGGATTTAAACATTGATTTCCACAAAAAAATATTTTCATAATACCGACAGACATATGTTTTATTAGACATAATCATCTAAAGTTAAACAATTTTTTTCATGTTATACGAATTAAAGTTTTCTATTTAGTCAACTAATAAGAAGTTCATAGTTAAAAACATCTTTATGAAAGAGCATGTAAGACATCTGCTATGCTGGGTGTTTTTAGAGCAAGGAGGTAGAATTGCGTGTGCTGCTGCCGACTCTCATGAGGCAGTGGAGTCAGCAGATCAGAGGGGGAAGAGTTTGTGTTTGTGCCTCGCCTGCTAAGACCTGCTGATCTGCAATCACAATCAGCAGGGTGAAGAAACGACGGCCTAAAATTGTCTTGTTTCGAGCACTATAGCAGCAAACAGACAAATCATGCTGCAGGATTCATTTGGTACAGGTTTCGCTTTCATACCTTTTTGTCTTTAGCCTGCAAGGCAGAATTAGAGTAAGAAAATGATGGGTAATATTTATATTTAATCCCATTAAACCCAAAATTTGAAGTGCATTCAAAACCCTTTACATTTGTCTCATTCTGTCATGTAACGACTGCAGACTCCATATTTTTGGAGATTTTACGTGACAGATTAAGCAAAATTGGGTTGGTAATTGTAAGGAAGAAAGAAAATGATGATACATGCGTTGCATTTCATGATTATCACAGATTTTTTTTTCATGAAAATGGTACGCCATCTGAATCATCATTAATGCTGTATAACATGGGGGCCAGCAGGGCAATGCTTTATGGATGCTTTTTTGTGATTATAGCAAAAGCTGGTTAAATTGTTCGCCAACAATATTTTCCCTTGTAAAATTATTTTCAAAACCATGTATCATTTTAATGCACTACATAAATATGCACTGCTTTGTGTTGATTTGTTTTATTTAATATCCCAATAAAATAACATAAAATCTGCCACTGAAATGTAGAAAAAAAGGAGAATTTGAATAGTTTTGCAAGTCATTATTTATCAAGTTCTGGTTTAAGGCACAGTTCATGGACATGTTGGCAAAACTAAAATTTATTTAATACCATGTAATAAATGTTTGTGTTTTTACATGTATTTGGTGTAACACATTTGTTAACTCTAGGCTAATGACATATTTTTACTCTAAACATTCATATTTCTTATAAATCCAACGATTTATGAGCATTACCTGAATAAGCCTTCTGCAACATTCCAGGTGATTGTTTTTGGCAGCCAGTTGTAAGGGAGTAAAACCTGAAAAAACAATAATGAAACCGTCTTTGGTTTAGAGAGGATTAATAAAAAATAACAAAAGACAGCAAGGTCCAAAAACTTATAAGGCAAATAATGTAAATTAATGTGGAGATTTTTCCTTTAATGAAAATTAAAGACATGTTAAAAGAATAATGTATAAAACAAAAAAAGAAATTTTCTTTAAAATTGTGATTACAGGACATACCAGCAGCATCAGTGATTGAGAGGTCAGCTCCATGACCCAGCATCACAGCGAGGCATTCGTTGAGGCCACGAGCAGCTGCTACATGAAGTCTGTGCACAAATCCAAAGCGAGACACAAATTTGTTACATCATTACAACAACCATGTTTACAGGACACTTCACAAAGGAGAGTCAGATGTTTTGCATGGAACTTTATGAGTTTTATTTCTTTTCCCATGCTGAATCCACACCAGCTGCGTGTAACGTACATGGCACAAACCACATTACTGCCACGTGCCAGTGAGCAAGGCAGCGTGTTGCCTGTTTTACACGCATGAGGTAAGTGTCAGGGAAGTAGCTTTCAGTCGTCATGTCATATGGAAATTATATCTGCTGCATTACTCTTCTACTGTACATTCAATGTACACACGGTAACACACACATAAAATACATATAGCTTATCCAATTTTATTTTGAAAATACTAAGAGTAATCATATATTTTCATTTAGCAAATTAAGTTTTCTTACAGTAGAAAAATTCCAAAAGTATGAAAATGTTTTTCTAAATTAGAAAAATGTCATGCTATCTTTACAGCACGTCAGTAGGGATAGATGTTACTGTATATTTTACCATTATAGTGATACATTTATTGTCGTGATAAGAATTGCATCTTTATGTAAGTAGTATCCCAAAAAAGCATATTTTAAATTTGTCTGTTTTTAAAGAAAAGTAACTGTATTTTTAACTACTATTACCTGATTACAACAAAAGCTCAAGATATTGTGATAAAAGTTAAAGTCCATTTTACCCACCCTACTGTTCAGTAAAGCCAGGATCTAGCCTAAAATTTTACATTGAGAGATGGAAGGCCTGACTTGTCTTGTAATTGGTTACAAAAAAGGACCAAAGTCATTTACCAAATACTCTTCAGATTACCTTTTTACTGCCCCTTACTTGGGATGAATTTTCATGTTTAAAATACTTATTTAAGGTCCTCATCTTTAAAGTCAAAATCAAGCCTCTACACTTCACTTTACATTGCTTTTTGTTTCTTTGCAATATATTAACATTCTGACACCCAGAGGAAAAGAACTGTTGATTGACTTCTTGAATTTAAGGCAATGCTACCCATTCTGACGACTGAAAGCCCCTAACCATAACAACCCAGCTACTCTTTCAAATGACGTTCACTAACCAATGTGCTCCTCGATAGGTGTGTTGGGTTAAAGTGCTTTTCCCAGGGGCATATAGACACGTGGTAGAGGAGGAAGAAGGAATCCACCCTGCAACTATGTAGTAGTTAGAACACTACTAGTCTCGAGTAATCATCACCCCAAATATTAGAATATGAAGGGATTCACAGAGGTTTATGAAACAGGAATGTTTGCAGTTGTTGTTTTTGTCTTATTTTTTCATCAAAGTTGACTAAAATGCAAACGATTAGCGTTTTTAACTTACACTGGAATAAATATCCGCTAGCATATTGATCATTATAGATGCCATGTTATGGAGCTGACTAATTGGCCAGCTTCTGAAGTGGAAATCAGATGACTGTGTGAGGATATAAATTTATGTGCCACAGATTGGGCAACACAGTTCCTGGCAGCTTCATTTATATCACGACTAACCCACTCTTAATCTTATGCCTGTATATTTGTATTCCATGGATAGTAACATGGATGTTTTACAGCTGCAGGCACACAGAAAGCTTGAACTGTACACCCACAAGTGAGACAAGGCTGAGCTTTTGCTTTTCACTGGCTCCATGGAAACCTGTCTGACTCTGTATTCAGGTGAAATTGCTAACAGAAACTGTTGTTAAGTGGGATAGATGTCTTTGCAAACATCTTCATATCTCACAATATTGAGTTCACATAAGAAAAAAAAAAAAATAATAATAATAACAAATAATTTAGATTTTACTTCCCGTTCTTTGTTTTCACCTAAAATTCAAAGGTTTTAGGGGCCTTTCTTATGAGCCGGCTTTCTTTTCAATTGCAGGTTTCTTTAAAATTAACACACAAGCACCTTTCACATAATTATAGCATTAATTATAGTTTTTTGGTAACACAACATGGCAATTTCCAGACATTTTCTTTTGCAAATGTGTGCAAAAGAAAATGCAACCACAATTTTGATTGTCGTGGTCCTAAAAGGTTCACTGGTACCAAAGTACTGCCTCGTGCCCATGAATATAATAATGATCAACCAGTATGCCAGGAATGCATGAATTGTACGTGCCGTTTGTGCATACGTATGAAGAGGGCAATCAATACAATCCCCTTTCACCTCAGTGAGCCGAATGAAGAAAATAAATAGCAACCAGTGCAAATGCCCTGCCTCCCCTTGGTGTGTACCTGTAGGATGTGCACGCATGAAAAGAAACACACAACTAGGTCGTGTAGACATTTATGTGTGATCTAAACAAATGTTCAGGTTCAAAACCTCCTCAATAATGTTGATGTTTCAAAAATCACGAGTTTACATCCATTTGAGGACTCCAGTGGTCCACTTGCATTCAGGCAAAGGGTCAGAGGTCAGTGCTCGTCATGAAATATAAAGGCTGTTTGTTTCAGCAGAAGGGACTCTACATCTTTGCGTCTGCGTTTGAGCCTGCCTCCGTGCACCTAGCTCTGTGTGAACTGCTCAGCCCGCCAACGTCAATGTGTGTCAGAAAAAGAAAGGAGGTCAAACATTAACACTGTGCCTCAGTGTTATCGACGATCTCAAGTGCCAAGGCAACAGGCTCCCCTGCGTCTGCAGAAATGATTAGCTTTTGAAACACGAAATGCAATGCCAACGTTTCAGGACAAGTATTTAAGGGACGCTCATTCATTTTTTATGTCGCCGAGCATGAAAGCGCATTCATAAGCTGGGGACCTTGAACGTGCAGTTTTCTGTAGAGTCCTAAATTACCAAGAAAACAGAATAATAGTCTTGCTGTCTGAAGGACTCAAGATATTTATTCTAGGCTGAGCTCAACATTGTTAGCTCATTCTTCATAAATCCCCCCAGACTCGTGTCTTTTGTTATGTAAATGACCCCCACTGTGGAATTCCTTTCTGTGAGCAAAAAAACAAATTCGGATTCTTCTGCATTAATTAAACAGTGATTGAAAACATAGCTTAATGTGTTTTGGGGCTTTTTCCCTGGTATGAGATTCCTGTGTTTTTTTAAATCAAAGGCAAAAAGAAAAGAAAAAAGGAAAACCTCAGCAGACAATTGAAAGCTTACGCTGATTTCCCCTCGCCGTCCAGCTTAGCAGCGTTGGCACCTTTCTTGGTAAGGAGGGACACGACTTTGTCTGCCTCGCCATGTTCCACCGCAGCAAGCAGGCGCTCGTCGTTTTTGTTCCACTCGTTGACCTGAAGGAACGTTTGAAAGAAAGGAGATAAGCCACCAGAATTAGACATAAACTATTGGATTCAGAAAATGAAACAATAAGTGAAAGACAAAACTATACAGGACTATGAGTAACAAGCACTCACTTGCAAACTATAAAGTTGTTTTTTGGTTGAGCTGGGAAATAAACAAGGATCGAATTTGGCCTGATTTTGTTTTATTTATTTTTCTTTTTTAAATTTTGTTTTAACCCAAATTACCAGCCTTCATACGTTGTGTTCTGCGAAGGTAGACAGAAGTTGTTGTCCAACTTCTTTGTCACAGTTCAGTAGTTTTGAATCCTAACTATTTAGACACAGACAAGCCTGGGCACACCGATACTTTCCTGTAGAAATTTTGCATGCATACATGCATACATGCATACATGCATACATGCATACATACATACATACATACATACATACATACATACATACATACATACATACATACATACATACATACATACATACATACATACATACATACATACATTTTTTTCTGTCTTTCCTATTTTCATTAACAAATCAAAGAAATGGCCCAAAATTTGATTCCACATTTTCATTCCAGTGAAAAAGGAAAAACTGGACTACTTAGATTTTTGATATGTGTTAATCCAGTTAAAGTACAATAAAAATGCTTCTGTTACATTTGGAGGATCTGAAGTGGATGAAAATAATTGTCATTCAAGCAAAAAATATTGAACATTTCTTTCCCAAATGCATACTTTATAGATAATGTTCTTATAATAATAGTTGCATGCAAACACACCCCCTTTGTTTTTGTAATTGGTGATCACACATACGGAAACGATCCAAAAAGAAAAATGTATGCATATCAGACAGGCCATTAACACTAAAATAAGTCATCGACAGGAAAGCTTCCAGGATGATCTTATTCGGGGGAAAAACATGAATAAAAGAGAAAATGCATTTCAAGTACTTTATGAAGCAGGAAGAAAACTGAAACCTCGACCAACACTGAGGTAAAGAAACAAGTTAATTCGTCAGCTCTTCCCTGTATTAGTCTACTGCCCAGTATTAGTATCTGACACGATAGCCCACTGACCTAAACGTGGAGAGTGGCGGAGCTATCGGTGCACTAATGCATGCGGTGGGACACTGAAGCCTTTTTTAGAAGGAGCAATACGCCAAGTTATCATTACAGGGTGTTTATAGCAACAGGGCAAACATCCAAGTGCAACCATCGCAGTTCATTTTGCATAGCTGTTAGAAAACGGGAGGGCTATAAAAATCTCCTCTGTCACTGGAACAGCTGAGGTGACCATTGAACCGTGCTGCCTAAAACATTAAGTCACTTTGACTACTAGCAAAAAAGACTTTAATTTAACAGCTAGTCAGATTTATTAGCCAGCATGGAACACATTTAAAAACCTTTAAAAGAATACCTTGGTCTTTTTTAATTGTATTAATCAATAACTAAATTACAAGTATTTACAAGTAAATTTTGTCCAATAAATGACATTTACATCATGAATCTGGAAAACCATCCACCTGTGACGCTGTTCACATGCTTGTGTCCAAATTAGTCACTTTGTGTATAAAAGTTATGTTGTCATTTTAGAATCCATAAATAAACTCATTTGGATAAAAAAAAAGTAATAATAATGACGAACGTCTTTCCTGCTTCCTAATTAATTAACTGATTATTCATTTATTTTTCTTGCATAAAGTAACTTGTCAGTGCCCTGGAAGTTAACTATCTTTTTAACTTAACGATAATTTTAAGACTCACTAGATGAAATCATAAACTCTTATTTAGATTTTTAATAGAAAACGACTGCCATTTGCCATATTGCCGTACCTACATCCTACAGAAAAGCTAAAGGGGTGAGCTGAGTAAGAGATGGCCAATGATGTTTTGAACTGATCAAAGATCTCTCTCACTTCCTTTCTCTTTATGTTTACACTTAAACAGAAGAAACCTATATAAAAAAATGAAATATACAAAAAAAAAAGCAGTGGTAACAATGAGTGGCAGGCAATGAAACACAACACAGTAGGAAACATCCCATATGGAGCAAAGGCTCCGATTTCTTGTTTTCATTAAGCTAGACTGGATTTCCATCTCTGTCTGCCTGCAAGAAAGTTCCCATGAATTTCTTATTCATGTGTTTTTCATTTACTGCTGAAAGCACGTTTCACTAAAAGTAGTGAATAAAGAAAGTGGAAAGAAATGTGCACATATGAATATGTGCTCCAAGACAAAAAAACAACTAACAAAAAAAAAAGATCAAGAGTTTGGCTTACATTATTCATTTGCTCTAATTGAAAAATATGCAGCGTTTGTTCAACAGAGGTCGTTTCTCCCCTTATCTTGTTATGTCGATGCCAGGAAGGGCAGATCCAACGGCTGTAATTGAGCGCCTTTATGACCCTTAAACAGTGAGAAAATAAACACACCCCCATAAACGACCTACTGGTTAACACAGGGATTAAAATAAAAAATTGTGAAGATACTCATTCCTACAACCTAAAGTCATAAAGCATAAAAACCTAATTAGTTCTATAACTCATATGTCTGAAAACAGAAAACAGTATTGAAATCCTTTGATATTGTACCCAATTGTTTATTGTTTGCACAACCCCATCAGGAATAAATCAATACTTATATTCTCATTTCCACCAGCCATCCCTTAAAGTAAACTTTACCTTGCCTGTGTATGTAAATCTGACTGAGAGGAGAATTGTCATGTTGATTTCAACCAATAAATGACTGAACTATCCGGTTTACTTCTCCTCAAACTACAGTAATAGTTTCTGGTGGAAAAAAAACAGTTCTAGCTATTTAATTTTGATTTATGTTAATTATATCTGTTACATTTTGCACATTAGAAAAAAGAATAAAATATGACGAAAGAACAAAAGTCCCTTCTGGTATTTTCAAAGTCTACTAGGCAGCAACAACTGCTTATACAGAATAAAAAAATATGTCTGAATATGAATACTGATATACCTGAACAGAAAAACAACAAAAGGACAGTCAGAACAGAGCTGAATGACATCGACAGCATCCGGCTACATTGCAGTGGACAAGTTTAAGTGGAGCGGAATGCACTGCTCCACTTTTGGCCACATACGACCCAGGGAGGCCGTTGGAAAAAAAAAACATGTTTGCAGAGGCAATGCAATGCATGCAGAGCCTTCAGACTTAGGAACAATAGCAACGATAGCTATTTAACGTTTCTCTATTGTCATGGAGAGAGAAAAACTCCAAACATGAATGTTTTTTGTTGTACTCTCTGGGAAAACGGCTGGATTGCAAGAACAATATCACAGTTCACTGGATAATATTAATATAGAAATATTTAACCAAACATCCGTAAAAGCTAACAGTTTAGATCAGAGTTTACCAGCAGGAAGTACAATTCCCTTCCTTTGCCTCTGTCACTTCTGTTTCCTCTTGTTCCGTCTTTCACCTCCTCCTCTACTTCAGCTTATCCCGGTCTCTCTTCTTTTCTGTGCAGCATTGATTGTGTTTACATTGGAATCGGGTGTGCGTCCCTTTCTATCCTGAGCCCGATGCTCATTCTGACACACAAAAAGCGAGCTGATAAGACTAAGTGTTTCCCGTTTGCCAAGGCTGGAGGTCCATCCGTGAAGACTAGCAAGTATAGAGTCACTGTGGGGAAGGAGTACAGAGGCACCTCAAGGGTTTGGAAAGGCACGATGAGTGACAGAGGTTTAATTCCCAAAACTATTTGTTTATTACTGTAAGAGCTTCTCCTTCCCTCTTTTAAACTAACCCCTTTTACTACACAGTATACAGTTTTGGGAAGAAAAATACAACCGTGAAGTGAAAAGAACAAAATACAAGATGGAGCTTCGATTGATGTTTGGCACAAATTATAAAAGATTCAGAACTTGTGCACGAAAATCACATTTTCCACTGTGAAACTTAAAAATGTATGTTTGCATAAAGTTCCTCAGCTATGACTCACTATAACTGAGTTGTATTGAGAGTTGATCATCTATGTCAGGCTTTGAACTGTATAAAAACATACATAAAGTTTAAGTTTGTAATATTTCGTATGTAATACTACATAGTAAAGCTATAGTGCTGATTTATTCGGGTAAAATTCAAAGTAATAAAAACTATTTTTAAATGCTAATGATTTGGTAAACACGATCTATTTTTCATGGAAGTCTAATACTTTCTGTGTGTGCCTAACAAAACACAAATTAGGAATAAAGACCTTTTTTTTTTTTTTTACATTAAAACTCTCTGTTGGGGGGGTTGTAGATGTTTCTATCAGAGCTAGATAAGAGTAAGACAGCCAAATCCATGCCAAATAACTTTGATAAATCCTTTCATCCTTTATCATAGGACAGGAAGACAAAGCACCATTCCCTTTTCTAGATTGCATACTAACCTACATTTGTCTTTTGGAGGAATGAGAATTATGCTGTCTACGGGATTTATTAGGAACGTAAAGTGGGTTAGACGGGAGTTAAGACGCAGTCGTAAAAATATTTAGTTAGAGTGAGGAGGGACGTGAATGCAGGTTAAAAAAACCCATAGAGACAGAGGAGGATAGCACTGAGAGGAAACGGGGGTGAACATAAAATGTGAGTACTGCACAGAATAAAAGATGAAAGTCCGGAAAAAACAGAAAGTCACACATGTATGGCACAACCCCACCCCCATCCATTTATCAGTAGTTGCTGTTAACTTCAAAACCTCTTAGCTGCTCCAAAGCCAATCCTCGACTCTCATGAAACAGAACATCCTTTCTGTCGGGCTCCAGCTGAATCTGCTTACTGCTCTGTGTACAACAAACACTCACTTGCACACATACGCCACTGACAGTTTAGACTCTGAAACCAAGAATAAAAGACTGTGCACTCAGGAAAGTTAAACAAAGACCAGATGGTTGGTATTATAATGAGAGATGTTGCCATCTTAACAACGCTGGTCAATGAGGGCCTCAAACTCAGATCATGGGAACTCTGTTCTCTAGCTGGGCATCCATATTTTAAAAACTGACAGCATGTCTAGCTGCACCTCTCTCACAAGACAAATTACACTAAAGTTTATACAACTTGATTCAAGCCATCGTCTTTACTGTTGAATTCCCGATTGACAACAAGTAATAAGGATAAGCTAAAAAATTTTTTTTAATGAAGCCGAACCAGATAAGTTGAGGTTTTCATACCAAGCATTCAGTCTCCTTGGCAGAACCTGGTCCTCACATTACCTGAAAATGCAACACAACAACTAATAATCAGGTTAAGGAACGTGTCACACTCAACGTGGGTTTTGTAGCCACAAAACACAAGAATAAGAACAAGCAAAAAAACTGTTTTTAAAATTTAATACATTTTTTAACACCAAGTTTTGAATATTAACTGATTTGTTCAACCTTGTGTTCTGTGAAACATATTTTTAAGTCTTTGATTGTTTTTCAGAACATTACACCAACTTAGCAAAGTTTATCTGAAACTAGAATATGTAGGCTGCGTTTGCTTGTGTGGGAGGGATACACGTATTCCTTTTAAAGTCTTAGTATATTATTATAGATTTAGACAAAGCTTTTTTGGGGGTTCAGTAACTCTGCACGCTATTAACATACAATACAAAAATGTTACATCGTTGTTGCTTTTTTTTTTTTTTTTATCAAACTTAAATAATCAAATGGAATATAATCAAAATTTGCAAATAGTGTGTTTTAATTTAATAAAATGTGGAAGTTGTAGATCCCCCTCAAAGAAATAAGAAACAAAAAAAGAAACACAGAAAGAAAATGATGGCTGAAAATTATTCAAATAACAGACAAACTGAATGCGTGCAATTTAGTTATTTACAATGTATCCCCCAGGATTTACCCCAGCAGATTTTTAATCCATCCATGCATTTTTTTATCCATTTATCTAACTAATCCTGTTAAAATTGTTATGGCGAGGGCCAAGAGACTTTTCCAGCAGTCAACCTTGCAATCCCTGAATAGAGCTAAAAGAATGCAAATTCCAGGCAAGGGACTATTGTGGGTGCAGTAAGACCTCCGGTAAAAAGAAAATAGCCTCGCACTAAACTTCCTCAAGATACAAATAGCCTCTCGTTCTATAAATAAACAGAGCTGGTCTTGGAAAGCAACCATGCTCATTCGACTCAAAGGTGGATCAAAAAGTCACTGGAGTAGGCAGAAAAAAAACAGAAAAAACTTCACCGCTCATTTAATTCAAGATAAGGCAGGCAATTTAAAAACAGACACACAAACACACACGCATGCAAAAGAACTAGTGTCCAATTAAAACAAAGCCTTACTGAACTATATTAGTCCATGTGTCAAGTTAAAAATAAAAACATTCAAAGGAAAAGTATTTGGCTGAACTGTCCTTTCACCTCTAACAACAGAAAGAACTGAAAAAGAAACCACTTTTAAACATTTACTGCTATGAAATGTTTTTCTGGAAAGAATTGTTTTCTTGTATTTAGTGAAATGTGTCTCAGCATCCATCCGTCCATCTGTTGATGGAAATGCAGTTAATGTTGCTTAAAAAGGGTCAAACTTACAACTAACAGTCATAAATCAGATGATTGGCCTTTAAGTCTGACCGCTCTGCTTAATCAATCAAGGTTTTTTGTCTTATTATTGTTCTCCTACGTTACTGTAAATATGTTTTAAGGCTTAAAAACTTTTTTTTCCCCTTTAGCCGGGTGGTGTTGAGAAGACAATTCAATTCAGCTAACTTTATCCACAAGGGTGGATTTCAAGACACACGAGTGACCCACTAAATGGTAAAAAGAATAGGTTAGATGATTCAGAACATTACAATATTTACAGTATTTTATGGACTAGAAGGGCCACTTGAAGCCTTAAATTTTCTCTAAAATCATCCATCCGCCTTATAATCCAGTGCACTGAGTTACAAAACCTGTAAAAACGTTGTCTGACATTAGTAGGCGCTCCGACTGTTAAGACCATTTCTATGCCATAATTTTTCTGCCACCAGGTTGAGCACGCAGTGACACTCAATCTAGAGTTCACATGCTTGCGCGAAGCCTAGATTGCATAGCCAGACACAGCCTGGTGAGTCTGTCACTACATTGGTCAGATATCCAGAATAAAGTTATTTTACATTGGAGTTAACCACAAACAAATCTGAATGCAAATATGAGCAGCACTACCATCTCCCTCAGCGTTGGGTTTATTTATTGACGAGCACGTTCGCTGGTTGAAACTCTGGAGTTCATATACACGGCTGATTTAAAAGCTCTCCCACCAGCAGTTCCCTGCTTTAATTGGATCCCTGTTTAAAAGACTCCCCGGGTAATTTTACCCAATCCCCACATGCTTTTGATTTAACATACAGCTAACATCTGCATACCATATATCCTTCATGTTATCAGGAGAACAAATTAACAAATGAAGCCAGATAAAAATAATAAAAAAGATGGTTAAATTATGCTTTACATAAAATTAAATGGAGACAAGAATAAGGAACAGATAATACTTAATGAGATCATTTGGACAACAATGTAATAAAGTGAGGTTTAAACATTTTCTATCTTTTAACAGAGCTATTCAATAAATGAATACGCTAAATTATAATACTTTATGCGTGGATGTATGTTAAGGTTCACTTTCCTGCTGAAAGGTGAACCTCCTTCCCAGTCTTAAGCCTTTTTCAGTTCATAGCATGTTTCTTCGAAGACCTCCAACATTTAGGTTTATCCAGCTTTCCATTCATTTTCAGTGCAACTCTTACCCTAAAAAGTTTTTCTTGGCTAAGGCAGTCAAGTTTGGATGCCCAGGTGTAAATTTTCACTTTAGACTTCAGAAAACAAGACTAGCTACGACATGATTAGCAGCTAAGAAAATAATTTTGATCCATTTTAATCCTGATTTCTTCCTGCTATGTAGGTTTTTCACCAGCTAAATATCTTTCCATGCAAGCAAGTGAATTATTTTATATCTGCTTTTACATGTGACACACAAAACAAAATGTATTTTTTATTCAGTAAATTACATTTAGTTGATAAAAAAAAATTACAGCTACAACAATCTGGGGTTAAAGTCTGTTATGCTGAATAAGTTATTCATATAACATGAATAAAACAAATGTTTCAGGATAAAATATAATTTATTTTTAAATAGTTAACAGCTACCTTAGTTATATGAAAAAATGTAACAGTTATAGTCATTTTAACTCACTAATTCACTACAACACAATTATAGTTCAGATGCATAGTTAGAAATAGCTCGTTTAAAGGTATGAAATGATGGAAGGAATCGAAAGAATTGTGCTACAAAATTGGCGACAGTGGAAATTTACCATTCACCACAAGTTAAAGCAATATGAATATTTAAAGATTAGTTTCTAGTAGTGTTCTCTGCCAGTAATGCATAAAGTTAAAAGTTCTGGATACATGGCGCATGTTTATATGTACATAGATTAACAAACCGTTTTACAAAACACAAGAAAGGTACAAAGATGTTTGGAAATGTCCCCTGTCACACGTGGGAAACAATAAAAGCACATTCCAAAATTTTCCACCCTTTTTTAAAGACTGTAGGAATCCGAACCGAATGAAGCATGGGTACATTAAAATCCTTGAGATGGCTGTCTTCCTGCTGACGGTCGATTATGACGTGGACACACACACCCTTCCTCCACCTCAGAGGTTTCACTCTAAGGAGTCATGCCCTCTCAACGCCCCCAGACGGAACAAATCATTACACGTCAACCCGAGTCCAATTTGGACGAACCAGACACACCCGTGTAGGGACAACACGAGATATATTTCAGCTGAGGAAAGTTAAATCTGACTAAAGGACTTCTGTATTATAACAGAGGTGTTTTAGCTGTTCTATATTAAAGTGGGCTGCAAATTTGTTTCTGTCAAGCAAAGCTTAATGTTTTTTATCCAAACATTCCAAGGCGCTGCATTATTTTTCTTTTTTTTTATTATAGGAACTGTTTTCAGATGATCAGCATGTGATGTTCCCTGCCGTTCTGGTCTAGTTAACAACAGACACATTTCATAACCCCTGATAAGGAGGGACAGCGTTTCTTAGATCTTCACGTGAACAAATTGATAGCTTTTACTTGTACGCTTTCAAGATGCCACCAAATAAGCCACACAGTGAAAACACACACACACACACACACACACACACACACACACACACACACACACACACACACACACACACACACACACACACACACACACACACACA
>JAVLVB010000002.1:6766602-6813798 GCA_032876305.1 Orestias chungarensis
TATATATATATATATATATATAAAGGCTCCTCTTCCGTACAGCAGGTTGACTTGTTTCATTTATGGTGCTTCTGCAACATTTATTCTTCTATCATAATGTGATATTAAGGTTGCATTTTGGAATAGTGTCCAGTAACTACAACAAAAACACACGCGCACACACACACACACACCGAGAGAGAAACAGAGAGAGAGAGAGAGAGAGAGAGAGAGAGAGAGAGAGAGAGAGAGAGAGAGAGAGAGAATAGAGCAGTACAATTCAAAAGTTTAACTGCTGGCAAAGATTTTAAATGTTTCTCCTGCTGTTCTCACAAAGCTACTTATGGTTTTGGTTAATATCATTGGTCCAGTGCAAGTGTTTCTATGGTTTTCTGTCATTTTAACCAGGGGTGCTACTTGAAAAACCTTTAAAAGAGTTGACCGGATGGGCACCATTAATAATTATGGGATGAAACAATTAAATAAATAGTTAAACTGTTTTATATAGGGAGATTTTAGGGGGTAGACCGTGAATATGTGATGGACAAATACAAGTGGGAGATAAGATGACAAGACTGAAAGACTGTTAAGTTTGGACTAAAGACGTATATTATGGAATGTTAAATGTGACCAAAGTTAATTGAATAAATGTAACCTTTTAGTATTTATATAATATGTATAAAAGCATGAACTAGATCCCCCATATGAGCTAAATTGTGTCACATGACCTCATGAGGCTTGTTTAGACAAAAAGAAGAAGAAATATATTTTGCTGTTTGGCTTTGCGGCATAACCGAGTGTGTTTCAACATGTCAGCTGAAAACCTTTGCTATTTACACAAGTCAAAGAAAATTTATGGCCCCATGTTGAAACAGTACTGCTATGAAAGTTAATAATGCAAGCACAAACATGTCAGTGTCGTTAGTCAACATACATATTAAATAGAAAGATGAGATAACGTATCCTAGGTTACTCAATATTTGAGTGATACTTAAATCCTAACACCAGAAAAAAAAACAAGTATGTGTATTTATGTATGTCTTTTTTATCTGTTTTATGCCATGCAGTATGAGTTACACTTATCCACTTCTTTGTTAATATTAGTGAAAGCAAAATAAGGGAAGGATATTCTCATGCTGTCATGGATAGTTCCTTATTGGTTAGTCTGATTATCTGAGCTGTCAGTTTCACAGAGAAGCTTGACTTAAAAACCACAACAAGTAAACTAACCAAATAAATAAATAATTGAAATAAATAAAGGAACGGGGGAAAAAACGGACAGCGACATCTAGTGTACGTGGTTTAATATTGGCAAAATTAGGTAATGGGGTGACAGGGAATTATTAGTTTTTGAGGTTAGACACTAACCTCAAAACCACAAACTTCACAGCAATTTATAAACATAAAACATTGTTATCACCACTTGTTTAGATGTTTCTAAGAATAAAAATCTGATAAAGCGTGGCAGTGAAAGTCCTAGATTAAATGCAGTTCAACCACAAGTTGCACTTCACTTGTTGCAAACCGTAAAGTTCTGCAGTAATAAAAAGAAAAGGCTTGATGTTTTAATGAACATGGAAACTTTTAAATGTCTCTCTGACTGCCGTTCAGTTCATTATTCAAAAATAGAAATGTTCGGCACAACTGGAAACATACCAAGATGTGACCTTTTGGGTCAGTTGACCGGCCAGGCCAGGAGAGCGTGCGGCTGTGGATATTTTTATTTAGTAGGGTCCATGAAGCTATTTAGAGATAAAGAAACATGTATTTGGCTAAATCAAATCAAAGCATATTGAAAATACTTTATTAATCTTAAAGGGAAATTAACAGTTTAAATGTTGCTGTGACTCCCAATTTTTATGCGTGTTCATAGTTATTGTGGATCTCCTGCACTGTAGTACTGGGAATCTGAAGGGAGTCTCTGACTGAAGACTGTATCATGAAGAGGATTCTCATAGTGATAAAGCCTTCTT
Organism: Orestias chungarensis; assembly: GCA_032876305.1. Taxonomy (NCBI): domain Eukaryota; kingdom Metazoa; phylum Chordata; class Actinopteri; order Cyprinodontiformes; family Cyprinodontidae; genus Orestias; species Orestias chungarensis. The sequence continues at coordinate 6,768,555 of JAVLVB010000002.1, forward strand.
TATCAGGTTGTTTAGCCTCTTTAAGTCCATGGCTCTGATGAAGCTCCTCCAACAGAGGATGGCAGAAGAGATAACTCTTTCCACAACGCGCTTATAAAATATCCGTAGCATCTTGCTGCAAACCTTAAATGACCTAAGGTTCTTTAGGAGGAACAGTCCGCAACATCCTTTCTTGTAAACGGCTTCACTGTTATGTGTCCAGTCCAGTCTGTTATACATGCATTTGTATTCCTCTACCACCTCCACTTTTTCTCCCATTGTAGAAATCTCACGTCATGTCTTTGGTGTTAGTCACACATAAAATAAGCAATTGTTGCCTTTGTCATAGCACAAAACACTCTGCACTCAAGCTTCTAGTCTATCTCTGTTTCACCCAACGACTGCAGAGTCATCGGAATGTTTCTGCAAACAACAGACTTGTGCTGGAAGTCTGAGGTGCACAAAGAGTACGAGTGCTGTTCCCTGTGGTGATCCTGTGCTGCTCACCTCCTGGTTAGAAACACAAATAATGTAGTTTCACAAGCTGTAATGTATTAAAGTTCAGGAATAAGGCTTGTTTCAGTACTTGAGTTGAAGGGGTCACATGTATCTTCTAGTTTTATTTATTTTTTGCTCTTTTTGTTACGATGTAATCAGCTGATAAATAGTGATCAAATCTTTTAAGGATATAAAACATGTTGAGCAGCAGAAGAAAAGTGTGGTGAACAATGGAAACAAAGAGTAGTCGGGCTCAAGATGAATCCGAACCCTCTGTTCGGTTTCCACAGTCGGCAGTTACTGAAAATGTACAACAAAATGTAAACTTCTTACATCATTAAAAATAATGCAAATGTTTTATGTATAAATAGCTATTTCACTTCGATCAAGCTGATGTAATGGAGCTGCCTTGTTTTTAGTAGGGAGTAGAAAACAACGCAGAAGAACGAAACACTGAAGAGGTAAAAGATGAAGCTAGAGGTGATGAAATCACGATCACATTTAAATAAAACGTAGAAAAGATAAGCTGAGCGACACAATTCAAAGCTCGGTAGCTGCGTCTGGTCCAACGATCAGAAGCAACCGCCAAACCCGGAAGTGGTGATCGGAGCGTCATTCGTTCCGCCGAGCAGGTTCCCGTGGGAGAGGAATCGGGAGGTTCCTCCGGACCACAACAAAGCAGCAACCAGCTGGCTTCTCTCTCTGTCTGCGTGTGTCTCGGATCTATCCGCTACTGCCGCTCTCAGCATGCCGCTGAAGTCCTGCTACATTTACGGCATCGGCTCGTCCTCTCTGCTGCTGCTGGTCGTCGGCATCGCTCTGGTTTTAGCAAACGTCTTTCCTCGGTTCCTACAGACCAAGGTTGAAACGGTGAGTTTGTCCTTAGCTCAACGTTTGCGCAGGATCTTTGTACATCTTTTACATCTTTGTTATCAGCACGTTGTTTTGTGGCGTTTGCGCTGCTGAGTATTTTTGTATCCTAATATTTATCAAAATGTGACGTTTACGGATAAACACTCACATTTATTATTATTATTATTCTAATAAACTACTGGCAAACTTGCGGCCCTGTTGAATAATCATTGTTTCAACTGAACATTGAATCCACGCCTCTTTTTATAATGGATTATTTCACTTGTTTCTTCGATTTACGAAGGGAGACAACGAGTCATGTGCAGCTGATTCATCCTTGGTCAGACATTTTGATCCACTGACCTTTGTCCCTCATAGGAAGTAGTCCTGAAAAATGGATCAGAGGCATTTGAGGCTTGGGTGGATCCTCCAGCTCCGATATACATGCAGTTTTACTTCTTCAATCTGACAAACCCAGAGGAGGTGCTGGAAGGGGAAAGGCCAGCTGTGGTGGAGATTGGGCCTTACACATACAGGTGAGAGACCAATGTGGAGAAAAACTTTTATTATTAATATTATTATTATTATTTTTTTTTTAACACAATTTTACAAACTAGACATTAACATTATGGAAAAATACCCAAAACAAATGCTTATCTGTGCCAGTTCCTTGGTCAGAAAAGAGGAAATTAAAGAAATGTACATAGTAAGCTGTTACATAGGGAAAACAGATATTCCGTCTGATTGGTTGGTTAGACATAGTCTCTTATATGCAGATCATTTACGCAAAGACAAGTTGAAAACAGAAGATTTCCAGACAAACACAAGCAAAAAACAACTTGCCTGTTGCATTTTGTGTGGCTTATTTCAGGTTACGTAATGCCTTGCAAACACTGTGGCTAAATGTAGGGTGGATGGACATTGTGTATCTGATATAAAAGCCATTTGAGCGGTGGTGAGAGCTGGCTGCTAGGCGTGTGTGCTCCTGAAGAGAGATGAGGGGCTAATTAATCATTGTGGGAGTGGCATTGATGTTTTTTTCAAATTTAGCTTCAGACCCTTCAGAGATATAAGATGTGCAGTGTGAATCGTCGGTCAACATAAAATCAGACAATGGGGGGGGAAACAACATGTTTGGCCTTTTGTACCTGGGTTGCAGAAATGGATCCCTGGGGATTTTATTGATGAATATAAAATGGCTTGGAAGGAGAAAAGCATGACAAACATCGAAGCACTTTTACTGGGATCTGTAATATGGTTGCTGAAAACTGTTAATCCTCTGGAGTGGAGACCAAACGGACAGAAACAGCACACATGGTTTCTCTCTTCCTAACAAATTTGAGGTTCAATGCTCTGAAACCAGCAAAAACAACGTTTCAGTCGCACCAGATTCTGTCTCACCCAAAGGTGGAATAGAACGTTGTTCCCTTACAGTACTTCTAGAAGCGGGAATAGAAAAAACATGTTGACCACAGAATTTGGGAACAGGCTTCAAGTTAAAACAGATTGGGCCTCTCCTGAGGCAACCAGTCCAGAGTAACCCTAACCAGGAACAGAACCAGTTGACCATTAATACTCAAAATCATCATCAGAATCAGAATCGTTTATTGTCATTCACACACATGGGGTACATGAGCACGAACGAAATTACTGGGGTGACGAAGACCCGTAGCTGCTGCACCTTTCGGCGCGCTGCATCGTGTCCTTTAGGACAAGGGAAAATGACACATAGGGAGAGAGAGATGAGGGAGAAAAAAAATACAATTCACACGCTATCCTTGACAGGATACAGCTTGAAGTTCCAAAAAACCTCTGCACAAGCAAAAGTAACACAACAGAACAGAGCCTTGGGATGAAGATGAGGATGAAGGCGTATGTAGAGCTGGTATCAGTGTGTGTGAGTGTATGTGTAGGTCTGTGAGCTGTGAGCTGCTCTGTCCTTCAATGATAACATAGGTCTATTCAGTTCAAACAGTTCCACAGATGTCAGGGGTAGGGGGTTGCAGTGGAAGGAGCAGCTTGTTTACATAGTTCCAGGAGAAGTTGAAGATACCAGACCGCCAAGGTTGCCCCAGGGAGCCGAATAGGGAAAACAATGATTTGTTTGGGCCAGGCAGACTTTGTTTTCTGTGTACCTTGAGTCCTGCTGTCTCTCAATGGCGAGTCCGATCAGCCGAATCTGGACCCTTTCCGCCCGTCTGAGAGACCAACTTCCTCCAAGATTATTCCACTCCATAAGAACCCGCAGCCTGCCTGCGATCCGGTTCACGAATCACATCCAGTTTACGGTTCGCCATCTCAGTCTAAGTATTGGTCGCTCTCCAGACGCCTCCATACGCTCCCAGCGGCTTTTCAATGGCCAGGGCAATTGCCTTTGTTTTCTTATTTTGCTGATATAACAGGTAACCGCCGACGCCAAAAAGCAGAAATCCTGTCATCATAAATCCAATCATGTACAGATGTTCCACGTCCTCGACTGAAATTGTCGACAGACACACAATCTTCCACTTCATCCAGGAATCCATTGTATATCCTGCGAACGCTGTCCCGTCTGGACACGAGGGTTCCCCATTGCCCTGTCTTCCCGTCAGGATAATTTGATCAATTGCGTTGAGAGACCAGCTGACCAGATCCATATTTTCGGTTTCGGAAGATATGTAAAAAGATGCTCCAAAAGTGAATGAAGACACAAACACAGGGCTGAAGCAGGATAGACAGGGGTAAGGTCGGGAGACAGAGAGAAAGCGTCCGCCTTCTTCGAGAGCAAGAGTTAAAAAAATCATGGGGGGCACTGTGTGTTGAAGCTTACTCCTATTCTCAGATGTTGGGAAACCCACACAGTCATACACTTCAGTGCCCCAGTTTTCCACAGAATGACAAAGGTTAGAATTCTTTAGCATCCAGTGTCATCCTTTCTGTCCGTGGCCTCTAACCCGCCCTTCTTCTCATTAATGTGGGTGTTGGCCTTGTTTTTGGTGTCCAGTGACGGTGGTGAACACAGTTAATGGGATGAGATAATGCCTGGTATTGCTCTTGTTGTTATTTTTCTCGTTGTGGTCTTGCAGATCTTCCTGTGCATGTCTGGAGCTATTTTCAATCACGGGCCGAATCCAATAACTAGCGAAGGATGTGCAGGTTTCAGCGGCCAGTTCAGGTTTTTGTCAACCATGGATGTAATTGCACAGGAGACAATCCTAGGGACTTGCTTCATCACTAGCTGGTCTGGACATAGTAGCCCAGGATGCTTATTAAAGGCCTCTTCCCTCTGTCCAAATATGAGTTGACTGAAGTTAGTTTGATCCATCACGTTGATCAGACACCCGTCTCCTTTCTCCCTCTTGTTTCAGCTTGCTAGATCAGACATGGGAGATTTATAATTATCAACAAGTAAGACATTGTTTCGATGAAGTGAAGGAAACCATTCATTTCTTTATAAAACAGCTGAATGGGTGTGTCCCAAATAACACACAGACATGTTATTTTTTAGGTTGTGATAACTTCATTCCCCTACTCCCCTGTACGTCAAAACATCTTTCACCTGTACAGACTTTAAGCAGATGCACATCTAGACAAAATTCGTGTTTTTATTTTATTTTTTTATTTAAATTACAATGCTAATGTGATTTTTTTTTTTCCAACTCCAAATGACACAGGGAATACCGGCCCATGGAGGAGGTGGTCTTTCAGGATAATGGCACAAGAGTTGCAGCAGTCAATCGTAAAACGTACATTTTCCAGCTCAACATGTCCCGAGGTCCTGAAAGTGACCTGATCAGGACCGTTAACGTCCCTGCTATGGTGAGCTCAAGAAATCTCCTCTTTTTATTCAGTCAATATACCATTGATATGTTGTCTTTGCAGTAATTTGTTTACATACAATTAGATAATATAAATTCTTTAACACTTCAAAGATTTTTACTTTGCCTATTTTTTCCAATAGGCAGTAATGAAAAGATTCAAGGATCAAAGCGTTTTCGCCAATTTGATCTCTGCCTACATGAGGTCTGCTGGTGTCGGCCTGTTCAGCACCCACACCGTGGGAGAGCTACTGTGGGGATATGAAGATGGCCTGCTCAAGGCCCTCAAACTGCTTAAGCCTGAGCTGGATGAGTTTTTTGGACTTTTCTATAAGAACAATGCTTCTAATGATGGAGACTACATGTTCTTCACTGGCCAGCAAAACTACAAGGACTTTGCCAGAGTGGACACATGGAACGGGAAAAGGTAGACGCTTTTTTTTTTTTTTCTTTTTTCTTTTCTTTTTTTTGTTAGTTATTAATCTCTCAGTAAACCAATCAATTCACTAAGGTTTAAATAAACAGGTGGCTGGATCAGTTTCTTCATTATATTTAGGTCACTTCCTGCTGTTTTTTTTTTCCTATATTGTCTTCACAGTTAATCCATCAATAATCATAACGCTGTTGACTAAATAAAATTGAAACGGGTCAAATGAGCAACTTTAACAATGTCGGTTGCTCACCGGTGAGGAACAGCTTAAGTTTATCCATGTTAAAACATTTGCTGTGCTTTTTAATAATCTTATTTTTTTGATTATAGTAGTAGTTTTAAGCTGGAAAAAAAAATCTTGTATTGGAAAACTATTGGTTTGTTTGTCGTTAATTGTGTTTATCACAGCTAGCAATCCATAGTCATCTATAATATGGCACAAGGTTTGAGCGTGTAGAGAGCAAGGGGAGGCTTTGTCTACTCTATTTGGAAAATCTGTCTGGATAATCCATCTTCTCACCAGCTCAGCCCTTTATTTAAACATATTTTCACAGGATTTCGTCCTGCTGAAAGAGGTTGATTTTGGTTCTTTGTGGAATGGAAATGGGTCATGATTGTAGATTTCTTCAGCAGGACTTAAGCCAAAAGAATAAATCATTGTTCTGTCATAAAACCACGTAGGATTTGCACACAATAAGCTCTAACTATGCTAAAGAGTTCATGTTACTGTTAAAAAAAAAAAAAAAGCACATCAAAATCATCAAACATACTGTTTTTGCATGACTCCTTTAATATCCTTTAGCCTTACTTCTAAAGCTTCCAGCTGTCTTAAAATATGTAGTTTTTGCTCGGACTGTAGAAGTTAGCAATTTTAGGCCGGTGGCTTTTTTTTTCTTTTGTATTAGAATTATTAATTATTTTGTATATATACAAAATACAAACATATCTGCAAAACCTAAATAACATTTTTGATAGATGTTTTTCAAGAGAAATAAACCTATAGCATCATATTTATATGCATGGATTACATTAGAACATTTTCTACACACTTAAAATCAACTCAAAAAGTTCAATTGCATTTTTTTTAAAGCCAACATTTTTTATTCTTTGTTAGATTATTCTGCTGTAGGATAAGCTTATTGTATTTGGATCGTTAAACATCTTTCAATAATTTCAGATGATGCAGTTTCTGTGTTAACAACACAGGCTGCAAAAGAAACCCAACAAACAAACAAAAAGTAAACCACTGCTTTTACCTGCTAAAATGGAAAAATCTTAAAATGGAAAAACAATAATGATAAATGTTTTGTTTGTAAATGCAGCACTTTGGATTGGTGGACATCTGATGAGTGCAATATGATCAATGGAACCAACGGCGCATCTTTCCATCCAATCATCAGTAAGAATGAGGTGCTCTACATGTTCTCCTCAGATCTGTGCAGGTGAGGTTTCTGCCACAGGAAGTTTGATTCTTGCAACATAATATTGTTCTTTTTTCTATTTATTCCTGTATAAGTAACTTCTCCTCTCCCTTATGACCCATTTTGCTGACGCAGCATAGCTGGTTTTAATCTCTGACCTCATTGTTGGCTATTGGAATGTCTTCCATGTTAGTCATCCTAAGCTTAAAAGAGTCTTATCCTGTTGTGGGGATTGGATTAGGAATACAGAATACCGCTTTAGCTCGGGTTAACGTCAACTGTCTTTTACAGTAAATTGAACAGTATGAGGAAGTGCAGCATGCAGGTCTACTACCTGCTTAGCGTGTTTACTTAAAGATTAAGTGCCAAGATGCTTGTAAACACTTGTTGTGCTCCAGCTGATTTCCTTAAAGGAAAAATAATTTCAGTTCTTTCTCAGTGCTACATGTTAAAATCTATAAAGTGCTCTCTCCGTCCAAAAACTCTTCTTCATGTGACTCTGTTTTTCAGGTCTTTGTATGCGTTGTACGACGCTGATGTGACTGTGAAGGACATCCCCGGCTATCGCTTCGTTCCCCCGTTCGAAGTATTCGCCAATCTGACTGAGAACCCGGCCAACGCTGGCTTCTGTGTGCCTGCCGGCAACTGCCTCGGCTCAGGCCTGCTCAACGTCAGCACATGCAAACAGGGTGGGTAACGCAGTTTTGGTGTGTAGTCTTTGTTCTGGATTACGTTCGGGTTGCTTTTAATCTGCTCGCATAATCTTGTTTTGCTTGTGTTTAGGGGCTCCCATCATCATGTCCTCGCCGCACTTCTACCAGGGTGATGAGAAATTTGTGAAAGACGTGTTTGGCATGAAGCCTAAGAAGGACGACCACCAGACCGCCATTGATATCAATCCAGTACGATTTACCGTCATTTCACTTGACATATATGTAGTCTTCTCGACTTTATACTGAAATACGTTTCTTAATAGAGTACATGTCCTTATAAAAGTTTTTTAAATAGGTGCAATACAAAATTACGCCACAAGGTGGAGAAATATTACAGGTTTGCCGCTGCTTGACTGGTAAATCTGAGAAAGGGGTTAAAAATTATAGTGGTGGTACTTGGTACAGAACTTTCTCCAAAGATAAGCTTTGGCAGCTGTTATCAGCTTTTTGTTCCATAATAACCCTGCTGTTCTTAGGATACATAATTGATACGTAGGCACGGATGGAAAAGCACTTTTAGAACCACATTGAGCAGCTGCAATTTACAGATTTAACATTGCAGGTATACAATGCCATGCAGATGTATTTACATTATGCTCTATATGCACCAATTGCAAATGTTAATGTATTTTAATAGGATTTCATCAAATAGAATAACACAAAATTGCAACAGAATTATGGTGACTTAAAAGTAAAGGGATACTTGGCTTTCAAAAATGATGTGAACTCTATTAAGAATAAAACTTTCCCCTATTGTGCATGATCCCGGCCTCCCCTATTTTTGACAATAACATGAATTATTAAAACAATATATGGCAATTGTTAGGAGTAAATTAAAAATGCATGCAAATTTAAGTTCTTTGAACATTTTCTGTTGCAAAGCTAAAAAAGGAAATTGCCCGATAGTCCTTAAAATAGAAACTTTGACCCCCTAAATATAGACACTTTCTAAAACTGCGTACTTTCGTCTGGTTACACAATCAAACCATGTTGCAAAAATTCGGCCTGATTCAAAATCTTCTTTCTGTGGGGACTTTACATAGCTTCCTTTTTATGATAACATTGCTTTTTTTTTTACTTTCGCTTTTTAGAGCTTTGCAGTGATTTAATTTAGTTTCACTGTTAATGCACTGAGGCTTAGCTTTCAGAGCTGCAAAGTGAAAAATGTATTATCATCAGAAGGCATAAAGCAAGGGAAACGGGCAACTAACTGTGACGTAAGCATTTATAGTGTGAGTTGTTTGAATCCCGTAAACAAGTTACTGTTTAGCCCTTTTTTTTTACCTCCTTCCTGATTTCCAATCGTTTGGGGCAGCCGCAGCTAAAGATGCAAGGTGGTTGTCATTAAATCAGAATTAGTCTCAACTTGTTATTATAAATCTATATTAAACATAGAGATTCCCTTGTGAGTCCCTCACTCACTTCTTCTTTTATACTGTAACTGACTTTATGCATTTGTGTATCATAATTGAAAATATAGCAGCGTTATTTTAGCTGTTCTTCTCATAAAAGAATGTTAGGAATGTCTGTAATTGTCTTGTTTTTTTAAATTTATAAATTAGATCAGATATTCATGTTTAAATTAGGTTTCTTGAAATTTTGATGCAGATTGTTTAGCACCTTATTTTGAACCTTCATATTGTAATGCACAAAGTTACATAGCTCTTTATTCTCATTACAGGGAAGAACAATTGTATAAATAGTGAATGTTTAAGAGGAAAAAATAATTAGGCCTAAATTTTGAAAGAATATATTTTAAGGGAATCGATTGCCCATTTTCAAAGTCTGGGTAATTATGATAAATTGAAGTGTATGGAAATAATTATTATTTGTAGACTTTATTTCCTGTTACAGTGCCTGTAAGTTGGATATCTATTTATTTTTCTCCTTTCTTTCATCCATCACTTTCCTAATTCCTTGATCTTCTTCAACTACCGTTCATTCACTATTTCCCTTCCTCTCTTACCTGAAGTATTTTATGTTCAATAAATAAAGCCCAGCCATTTTAGATATATGTAGCATAAAATGTGAACTTTTCACTCCTAATGGATTTTTGTATAAAAGCAAAAACTAACCTTGTAGGTATGATTTAAAAAGCATTGAGATCGAAGTATGTCAACCATAACATAACAAACTCCTATCGTGTTTTTTGAAGCTGACAGGGAACATCCTACGAGCAGCCAAGCGTCTCCAAATCAACGTTCATGTGGAGAAAATTCCAGACTTCAGGTAATCTGCTCACCTCCGTAAGCTTTCACCTGCTACTTACCGGCAGAAATCTCACTGTCCCCATGGTGGCCAGAGATGAAAGCGTTTCATCTGAATGCTTATTCATGGCTGGGAGGGGTTGCCTACCAATAAGATAAAACAGCACTTTTGCCACCATCATCATGATAAGTGGACTTTTGGACAGACTTTTCTCACTTGTTTATGCGTCTGTACGACATGTGATAGAAGCGGCCGTTAGATCATTTCAGAACATTCCTTTATTCTTCTTTCCACTCTTTCTGCTTCAGCTGTTCAATATGCAAATATCATATTTGAATATGCAAAAGTTCTCTGTTTAGAAACCGGTGCTTTGGATGTCTAAACACACTTTTGTGTTTTTTTAGATTTTGTTGCTTAATAACCTTAAATTTAAGTTTACTTAAGGTTATGTTTAAAGACACATTGCAACAAATCACTTTTAATTTAAATTAAAAGATAAAAGGGTTTTATTCTACATCTAAACCATAAGTATGGTCTGTATTATGTCCATATGGAGTAGAAAGCTCTTTAGTATTCTGTTTAATTAATCTTTCTTTGTTTTTTGTTTTCCAAATACCAGTTTTTGTAGTGTGTGTGTGTGTGTGTGGGTGTTGCATCAGAAGACATACCAGAGAAAGGAAATGATCGTTGTACACTGCAGTTTTTTAAAATGCTTTTAGCAGTGAACTTTTATCTTCACAGATTCACATATAGTCAAACAAAGAAGTCTGCCCCGAAAAGACCCTCACAAGGTTTTAGGTCAATATTTGGGCTAACCGTATGTGGGAGGTGTGTTAACCCATGGACTTGTTTCCTGTTCAATAGTCTGGCCAGTTGCAGATTTTTGGGAGTGTTAAAAATGTTAACACACTGGTACCTTTAAGCAAGTCTTTCCCTCAACCCCTTTTCTGTTAAAGCGATATTAACAGAAAATGTCTCTTAAAGTGTTACAATTAAAAGATTGTGAAAATTACAGGGTTGGACAAACTTTGATATTCATTTGATGCTTTTATATGGTATATTGTTGTTATAGATATATTGGGGCCAAACACAAGACAAACAGGTTCACCCTTTATTTCTCTCCTATCATTTAGATACATTTATAAGGGGTTGGCCCAATGTGACTGGTAGGATGAGGGCACTAATAGATGCAGCATCATTTTGGGAGTTGTAATATTAACTGTGTATTTGATGTATTCTACTGAGCCATCTTTAGTAGATATTAAAGATTAAAGATTAAATCAACTTTATTTGCCAGGTACATACAGGACATACTAGGAATTTGTTTTGGTGTAATTACACTGAGCCAGCTGCTATCTACAGTTATCTCCAATAGACCAAATATAATTACTATGTGGGCCAAACATGAAACATATCCAATTCAGTATGGGACATACTGTTATTTTCAGAGAGCTTCATTGAAGAATCATAATCTATAATTGCTCAAAAACAAACGTCTGGACTGAACAATGTTATTGTTGTTTTAGTTTGTTTGTTTTATCATACTAAATTACTCAGTTCTTTAAAGGCAAATGTTTGTAGATTTACAAATCTTATAATTCTTCTGTGCTAGATCACCTACAGATCTTGATAACACGAAGAATATATTCCAGACTGGTTTTTATTTTATTTATTTTTTGTCTCCTGACTTTTTTTCCCCCTTCTTACTGGATAAACACTGATGCAAAACTTGAAACTATATTTCAAATATATTGTCATTTCAATATTATCCGTGTCGACTAATACAGTGTTTTTCAACCTTTTTTGAGCCAAGGTACATTGTTTTCATTGTAAGAATCATCAGGAACACCACCAACCAAAAATCTAAACAAATGATACTCTATAGTCGCATATATAAAATATGTAATATATTAAATATAAGTAATTCTTATCAAAGTGTCTTGAATATGAATCAAATAAACACAAAAATGTATTTTTATCTCTTTATCTCTTATCTTAATGTATGCTATGTACCTTTTGCCATCTAGTGATAAGGAAATTACAGGGTTACGCCGCTAGTCACTACAACAACACAGACACTCGAAAATGGCATATTGGCATATTATTATCTTTTTAGACCAATTAGGTGAAATTGGATAATTTCCAGGGCACACCTGATGATCACCCACGGCACACTAGTTTGCCCTGGCACAGTGGTTGAAAAACACTGGACTAATATATTTTACGAGTTGTGAACTTGTGTTTTTCATGCTAATGCAACCTTATGGAAAGAGAGGATAGAGGAGCCATCGTGTTGTGAAGTATTGCTTACTTTGAACTTCGATGTGTAAGGTTAATTTTGTCAACCTGCTCTTTCTACTTTTTAGGAAAAAAATGTCTATTTGTGCTTTTCTTGTAGTGAAACGGGAAATGTTCGGACGGTGGTCTTCCCTGTGGTATATCTCAATGAGGTAAAAACACCTTCATGCCTTCATTGTAGTTTTTCTATTTAAATCTTACAGCATTTATATTAATTTATGAAATACTCGCAAGTCAAAGATTCTGTTTCATGATCTTTTGGATTTCATAGTTGTGTCATAGTCAGTGTAGCTGCTGCTACACTGCTAGATTTCCTTCCCTAGTTTCACTTCTGTTAAATCTAGCATTAGAAAATTAACTTTTATATTTAACTTAATGTGAACTTCCGATTTTAAGTAGCAGCAACTTTTTTTCTTTACACATGGTTTAGGAAGAATCTTTTCTGTGATGAAAACAATTGACCTTGGTACAGTTTTATGCTTTAGTTTTCTCTGTAGTTTACTTTGTGTGGACCTGAAGTTTGGTAACTGCATTTATTTATTATATTATATGGGTTACTTATTTACTGTTTTTCCTGCAACTGACCACAAGAGCGTTGTTATTGACGATGCATCAGCCAAGAAGCTGCGGGTGATTGCTGTTCTGAAGAACGTGGTGGAGAATATTCCGTTCATGGTGATCGGCATAGGAGTTCTCCTGGGCGCAGTCTTCATGCTGTTGATGTGTCGACAGAAAGTCCCAGAGGTGAGTTTGCGCTGTAAACAATCAATATAACATTAATACAAAAGCTTTGATTTTTTTATATTTGTATGATCTAATAAATTATTTATAAGGGGCCTTTTTTAGGAAGATCTTGTACATACTGTTTATATTTCTATCTACAGTTGTAGTCATTGTTCACATGAAAATGTATACATCTTTTGCAAGTGCAAATGGAGAATTTGTTTTCAAACACGTTAGCAGTAGTGGCGTTGGTTGCGAGAAGTGTTGTATGTTAAATTATAAATAAAAAAGGCGCACATTGTAGCATTTAGGGAAATGAATTGAGAATACTTGTATAATAGACAAATATCAAATTCTGAATATGTAATACTATATGTTAAGTTTGTTGTTTGCTCCAAAAACCTGCAATATGTGTTATTTTTCAGAGCACCACAGCAGAACGCCAGCCCCTGCTCTCATCCTAGCACTATGTGAGGACGGTGTTGGTGTTACTGGCGTAATCATAAATTAAGACTCCTCAATTTTAGGCAGCCCCTCAAAACCAGAATCCCATGTTTTAAATGTTTTTAATCCAATGCTTTTAGAAATCCGCTATGTTTGTAACGAGCACTTTAATTGGTTGTCCTTATGCTGTAATGTTGCTAAAATGATAGCATTTTGTTTTTTATAAAAGCTTTTTTTAACCACTACATATGGGATTTCAAATGGAATCAAGTAGAAATAATCAATATTAAATCAAACTGAGTCACGAATGCTAATAAAAGCCACTAAAAATGGCGTCTTTGCATAGAAATATGCCATAAACTGCGCATACAAGTGTTTGTTACATCCATGTGTCCACATATTAACTGCTTTTGCTATGAGATGCAATTTTCAGGGTGAAGAAAATCTGTCTTCAATGTTTTGTGTTGACTAAAAGCTTTTGGAAATTCACTGAATACTGAAAGGTTTAATATGATAAGGCTTAAAAAATTATTTATAGTCAATTCAGTAATAATTTGGTGAATCTGTTACAAACTTGCATCAAAGAGTTATATATTGGGAATTTATTTGCTTAAAAGCAATGCCATTCTGCAGAACCAGATCATGATAAAGTGTATAAAAGAACAGTTAAATAGTTTTGTTTTTTAAAGATAATGGGGGGGGGGGTTTACTCTGCCGTGAATAAGTTGGGTGGGACAGTAAAAGGTTCTGCTTCCCTGCTCCATTCAAAGCTTTGTCTTTGATTTTACTTTTATGCTTTTTTTAAATTTTATTTTAATGATAGGAATGTGGAAACGGTTTTATGGAAGTTTTATAGTCAATATTTAAAGTTTGTTTTCTATTAGCAAAATGTTAAGTTGCTTAAGAATGAAACTGTTTGAAGCTTTTTAAGTTCCTTAATTGTATAAAAAATTGGTTGATTCTATTCAACTCTGCAGAGTGAAAGGTTTGAAAACAAATGCCGTTCAATATTTACTGACGGAAACTGCAAAGGTTTTGTGCTGTATATGTAAGACGCTGCTTGCACTACTTAATAACGGTCTAAACGTAACACGTAATCACTGATTTATTTCACAAAGACTGTCATATAAGCAATATGCACCTTTCTTGTCTGTTGTTTGTCATGACCAATAAACCCTTAAACAGTGGTTATTCATGTTTCGTCACAAACCAAAACTTTGATTATTGATTGTATCGTTGAGGAAAACTGACTGATCCTCGAGAGAAAATTAGATGTATTGAGGAGACATTTTAGGGACAAAACAGTCAATCAAGAACACATTTTTGGATTAATCACAATCAGATCTATTTTCTACTCCTGTAATTAAATAAAATGACTATGAATGCTTTGAAACCATGTAAGAAACCTAAAAGTTAATTATGTGAATTGCAAATTGAACTGTGAAAATTACTTTATAGCTGAAAAAAATGATCTAATTTCAATTTGTGAAGAAAAGTATTTAGAGAAAAAAAAGAAGAAAAGCAACCAGTTTTTTACCTGACTTACAAAACCAATGAACTACAGTTTCCAAGCACCTGTCTCAGATGCTGCGGCTGAAAGGAAACATATTCTATGCCAACTTCTTTAATATATAATAATATACTTTATTAATGCATTCTAAGTATCTGTAAGTCTGCTACAAATGTTATTACAAAGCTGTAACTTAATGTTACAACCATAGGTTGAAGCATTTTATACTGCAACTCTTAGTATAACAAATTCAATAAAATAAATATAGGTAAACAGATTTGGGTCACTATTTGGCAAAAAAGCCATCTGTATTGTCTTGTTCTTGGCCTTATTAATAGTAAACTTAATTATTTATACAGCATTTACAGGTGATTTAATATATATAAACTATTAGCCAACTGTAGAAGGAACCTTTTTGTAAAGTAGTACCCAATATTTAAAGTTAAACAATCATGGACCATGGATTACCAACATTAAATCATATCTTCAAGAATTCAGGCAAGACTAATGAGCAAAACACTTTGAGCTAATAGAAATGCTGAGCCTGAGTCACTTACTGTATAGCATAGGATAAGAGGTTGTGGTGATTAGACCTCTGGTCCATCAAGGGTATCTTAAAGCTACGTACAAGCAAATTTTTTATGATAAACTGCATTCCTAAAATAACACTACAGTAGGTTAAATATCTCCCTTTTTCTATGTTAAACTATTGTAAAGTAGTTTATTAATATATTTCTATACATTTTTCATAAAAACCGACCTCTGTATAACTATAAAGTTTCTGAAAGCTCTGACGTGTACTTGTCTTACATTACCAGGTTAAAGTGTACTTTGGATACCTTCAGATAAAATTTGACTTTGGCAGTCGTTATAAAACTGATAAATCCCAGAGCCCAAGAGATTTTCCAACGGTGACTTTGACTTGGGCAGCTGCTTCTGCCAAAACATCCACCTTTACGGTAACAAATGTTTTGGAGGGGATTACTGAGAGGTTAACTCCTCCCAACCCCAATTAAAGCATATAATACAGGGAACAAGAGAGAACACCGCAAGCCTGGAAAAGAACCTCTTCCATGAGCTTCATCTGCAGACAGTATGAAGACGCTTCAGGAAAAGATCATCATCCTTTCTGTTTTCCTGTCCCTCATATGGGCCACTCAGGTGAGTTAAGATTTCCCGCTACATGTTTATAATGTTAGCAGTAATCAGATCATGTGTTGGATTTTTTTTAAAGGAGCGTCTAAAGGCTCTAATGTTTGCATTTGCAGGTCAACACACTACCTGTTCCTGACGACTGGAACGGTTTAATCCAGAGGACAAAGCGATCGCTACTTTGGCGTTGGAACAGTCTGAAACCTGTCGGAGCCAGCTGCAGATATCCCTCAGAGTGTGGCACAAACCTCTGCAGGTAACAGAGAAATTTTTCATTTGGCGACCCTCTATTTGACTGATTTTTACTCACCCTTTGCAGGACATCGTTATACTGAATCTGCGCATCTACCTATTTCATTTTCATTTGATAGAAAAAAAAAAAAAAATCGTTTATGTAATATTCACCATTCTGTAACTGATCGGATCTCTGTAAAGTTTTTTATGACATGTCCACGTGCATTTTGCCTGGTGTGTTCAAAGTCAGAGTCCTAAGGCTGTGATTAAGTTTGGTCTTATCTTTGCAGGAAAAACATCTGTTCCTTCTGACACTCCATCCGCACAAAAGACCCACAAACACAACTTTACACCAAATGGACCCAACTGTCTGAAATGTTTCCTTTGTTAATCTGGCATACTTAAAAGATGTGAAGGAAGTTTTCTTTTCTTTTCTTTTCTTTTTCAATACAAGACTTTTATTATCATTTGGAGGAACCTTTGCCACAGCCAACCTCATTACTGGACAGGTTGTGTAATCTGAATGTATGTTTGATAAGAAAATACAAACATTCACCCCAAGTTTGTGAGCTCTGATTTTATTGGCACATGTTATTTTTTTTCTTGTATTTATTTGTAAATGTTGTAAACATTGTAAATATATAAATACACTCTACCTTTTTTAAATTGCTTGTACGGCCCATATCTTTTTTGCCTTTCAATCTTGCAGCAAATTCAAATATTCCCCACAGCTCTTAATACCTTTTAAATAACCCCCCAAAAAAGGCTGTTCTTTAATAGATATTTGTGCAAATATGTTTCAGTTTTTTTGTTCCAGAGATATATCGGGTCATTTCTTCATAGACATCTAAGTATGGTGTATGGTAAAAACTTTAATTATACAGTTTTTATTATTATTATTTTTACTAAGGATTTAGGTGAAGTAAAACAAAATGGTATTCTAAATATTAAAAACTGATTGTATAAATAAATGGTGATCCACCCACAAGTGAGAAACTTACAAGTTAGTTATAGCTGTGGCCTCAAACTCATGTTATTCTCATGTTTAACTACATTTACATCTACTTTCATCCATTTTCCAGATGCTTTTATCCTAAGTGACTTACAAAAGAGGGTTAAACATTGATCTAAGACCCAATCTACTAAGTTACCTGCTCTATCCTGGAAGAAGATTTAACTATTCAAGTTGCTAAGCCAAGCTGTGATTTTTATTCACAAACATAAGCTGTGAACTCAGAATATATATCAGCCTTATCTATTAAGAACCTCTTGAAGTGCTCTGAAGAAACAAATTATGATACTAAACAACTAAGGATGGTCTGTTTTTCTTGGCCACACATCTGTTCCTACATTGCTCAATTATATGGCCTGTTCACAAGAAAAAACATTCAAACCTGTTGGTGAAATTTGGATGCATCAAAATTAGCATTCCACACACTCACCCATAACATGAAAATAAAATTAAAAAACATAGTTATTGTTTCACACTAGGAAAATTAAGGTGTCACCACAGCGAGTTAATGGTAAGTGGGAGAATGGTTATTTAAACAAATGTAAAAAATATAAGAATCATTGACTCTAAAGTAAGAATAAAGTTACACCCCATTTATTGTGCCTTGCTGGTATACAGTTGAACCACTCTTTCTCTCAGAACTGCTTTGACCCTTTAAGATTTGGGTCCATATTGACAAAAAAAGCATCAAACTGTTTTTTCATTAAAAGCAACAAGGGCATATTGTATAAAGAAGGGCAAATGTATCTGACAAAAGGAGTGCCAGATAGATTCAATGCTGTAGTAAAACGATATCGAGAAAAATCAGTCGTGACCTGCTTTTCCTTAATGAGTCATATTTTTACCAACCTTTTCAGCAATTTCCCAGTTTCCAGTCCTTACCAGCGGAGGGCACCCTGAAACAATAAAGATTTAAGCAGTTTAACACGTCGGACTGTCAAAGAGCAAGTCTATCTCTGTCTGTCCTTCCTTCCTTCCTTCCTTCCTTCCTTCCTTCCTTCCTTCCTTACTTACTTACTTACTTACTTATTGGAAAATGTTATATTTTCTTTTTATACTCATATATTGCAGTTCGTTAAAACGTAATTTTTTCCAGATTTTCTTATTTTCTATTTTTGGAAGATTATGCAATATCTTGTGAACACATTTTAATTCTAATGGGTGTGCTGTTTGTGTTTTGTTTTTTTTAAGGTTGCTATTGTATTTTATTTATGTAAAGAGTGTGTTGTCGTTTATCTTACCTTGTGTCCTGGATACTTTTAGAAGCAGACTTGCTTCTCTCTTCTGATTAGCTGAAGCCGTTCTGACGTCACACCCTGGTGCTGATGCGGCTGTGGTGATGATGATGATGATCTGCATGTCGGACCGGTTTCGTGTGGCTTTATAACACAGTTAACGTGGATGGATTTTAATACTACAGGCTTGATTTTTTTTTTTTTTTTACAATGAAGATATAGCAATACATATATTTGTTGAATCTGAAAGAGAAACAAACATGTAAAGATGTTTTCGTGAAGTATCCGCAAGAGGAAGACGCATCAACTGTGATTGACGGATGTTTTCAAGTAGGTTTTATTAAATTATGAGTGCATAAAAACTGTAATCTGCTTCTGTTCTTCAAGATCTGTTTGATTAAGTTGTTGAACTGTTTTGCTTCAGAGTTTCTTTGGATATTGTGCTGCTGGTATGTCTGCTTTTTTTCTGGCCATGCATGGGTGCACAGACATCTATCATGTTGTCCTACTTCTAAAATCCTGCTAAACAGTAAGATTTTGAATCTGGATTGTATAAAAAAGAAATATATATCTGGTCCTTAAACATAAATATATGTAATGATCTATGCCTGCCACAGGGTCGGATTTATATTTCTTCTAACTTTAGCTTAAAACAGTGTGAAATGGCACATCCTTTATGCATTTAAAGGATTCATGTGTTATATATATATATAGTTCCAATAAAAAATGTGTTTGTTGTGCTATTAGGAAAAAAAAGTTAAATAAAGGTGTAGCTTTTGGCTTTGGTGTTAGAGCATGCATTATCATTTTGTAGGGTTGCTAAAGCTGAATCACTGAGTAAGGTTCAGAGGTAAAAACTACCTAAAATCCCATTGCAGTACTGTTTTAAGGGAAAGTGACTTTCATACTTGCATAGAAATCACTGACAAATATTGTGAACAAATGACTTAATTTAGATGTTTGCTTCAATAATTTTAGTATTACATATGTATACTTTAATATTAGTATATTATACTCTTATTGAGAAAATGTATTAAGAATGCACTTGTTCTTGTAATTAGCCGTTTTGTCAGCATTATCCTTTTTGTATTAGCAATTTACAACCATAAACCCAAGAAAGGTGAAGTTGTAGACCATCACGAAGCAGTGCAGAAAACGGAGAATTTACAGATGAAAGACAGACTAAACAAATACAATGAGAAATCTAATAAGTGTGTTCTAAATATTTATTCAGACCCCTTCTCTTTGATACCCTTAAATAAAAGAAATAATTGCTTTCATTATATATCATTAAGGCTTATATATTCGTAAGAGTGTCCCAAAGTTGAACACTACATTTTAAAGTTTGTGGTTATAACATGTCAAAATATTAAAGAAGTAGGAACAGTTTTGCAAGGCAAAGCAAAAGCACTTTTCCTTTATGTAACATGACAGATAAACATGTTGTTCGATAAATAATTATTTTAAACTGCCCCCTTCATTACACACAGGCAATACACCATTTTGAATTGGGATCGTATTGTCTCATTACAAGCTGATAGATATCAGAGATAACAAACATCATTATAATATAAGCGGTATTAAGCCACTGTTGTCATGTCACTGTGACTCCAGTCCGTCATAGATGGTCCGTATGAGGCTACAGACATCCAGAGTTGAGTTAATTACCATCTCTGTCATCAGCATGATGAAAGCAGGACTAACCCACTTCAAATCTGAAATTCTGCAGAGTCCTTTATAGTGGCTGGCCTACTTCTTTATAACTGATCTATTATATTTTGCAAATTTGCAGGGATAAGGTAAATCTATCCATTTTTAGATAACAAAAATATATGAACCCGTACAGATTCTGGGAATATAAAAGCAGAAGTCATTGTATATATTTTTAGAGCATCTACTCTGGCAATTTTTTGTTTTTCTGATGAAACATACATATTCCTATCTGCAAAACAGTTACATGTCTAAACTTAATCTCTTTCCAATAGATATATTTGTCGTTATCTTTATAAATGTGAACTTTATTCTAAAGGACCCTGTGGATGGTAACCAGTTACATTTACTTAAGCCTCTTTTTGAAAAAGGTGCATGTTAAGTTTGACAAGAGAACCTAATGTCATTTGGTATCTGCAGAACATGAATACAGTAAGAATACATTACATCTCTCTTATTAAATATATTTTGAATGGTGAGTTAATGTCTTTCATTAGCTTAACATTTATTCTTTAACGTGTAACAGTTCAGTCATGGCATGATGAAATAAAGAAACTATATTGTTTTCAAAATACACTAATGTTTAAAATTTAAGTTAGGTATCCTATTTGTTTATTCTGGTTATATAGTGGATGTTTTGCATATTTGTACACAAAAATCTGCTGTAGATTACAAACAAACATTCAGAGGACTTGCAAAATTCGTATGGAATTAGCTGCGACTTTAAAAATGTATTTCATAAATAATGTTGGTGGATAATCTCCTGTGTACTTTATGCACGTGATGTTAGATTGAATTTTTTCTAGAACCTGGCAAAGAACTGATTATTTTAGTTATCCCCTGAAATGTAACAAATCGTAAACAACTAAGCAGGTGTCAAAGTGCATTTACTTTTAGCGGTGTTGGCAGAGCCTCACTGCAGTGCAGCTGCCCTAGTTAGAGAGCAGCTGACTAACTGTGTGATTGTGGTTGGCCGGAGCACAGAGAAAGAGAGAGGGTTTGTTAGTGGTCGACTGAATTATAGAGCGCATCACTTGGCTAACGGCCCAGAGGCTAACATCACAGAGGGAGTTTGAGGTCTAGTTGTGCAGGCTGTAACAGCAGTACCCTGTGGTTGTGTTTTGTGTTCATCTCTCACTTTGTTTTCTCAGCTTGCTTTTATCCCATGCTTAAAGATGCTTTTTGTTATATTGCAAAGTTATCTAAAACCTAATTAGATCCCAGGAAGTGAATGTCTTATTTCATATCTAGTGTTTTTGGAGGAAAATAACAATCCTAACAGCTACAAAAGGAATATTTACCCTTTTAATCTGTAGCAAAGCCTGAACCTCAGACAAAAATTTATAAAGCAGATCCAAATTGTTTAATGTTTTTAGTGGAGACACAATCAACCTCCACAACTTATTTAAAGATAAACCTTTTGGCTCATAAGTGTGAACACAAGCATGACAAGCTTGAATGTCATGTTTTTGGGCTTTTAATTATTATTTAAAGACTTTTTCTAAAATAAAATAATTTTACAAAATACAACCTCAGTTATATTTAAGCATCCAAAGAATTAGATATACAAGTTGGAATTGTCTTATTTAGTTGAGTGTCACTAAGGTTGCTGTCATGTTTTTCAGGTATCTGACCAATATAAATAGATGACTGCGGAGTACAATATAAAACAAAGTTTATTCAGATGTTTGGGTTTGTCTTAAAGCAGGAAGCAATGGTCACGGCAGGAGGAGGAAGAGAAATCCAGGGAACTGTGACAGCGACGCGGGGAACCGGAGACTTCTGAATGTGAGACGCAGAAGGTGAATTGATGAAAGATGTGCTGAGGTAAGTTGTAGTTGAGCTTACTTGTTGTGGTTGATGTTGACGCCAGAGAGGGGTGAGTGGAGAGACTTTCCAGCGAGCGTCCAGGTGATTGTATTCCAGGGGTTGCACGACAGGTGGTGAATGGCTGGAGCGGGCAGACGGAGCTGAGCACAATGAGCAGGAACCATAGTGGTGAGTCCATAGGAGTCCAGAGGATCTTGTCAGAGTGAGTATGAGCACGAATGAGTATGTCCTGAAGAGATGAGCACAAAGGGAATTACTCTTGGCACGGGTGGAACAAAGTAAAATTAAAATAATAACAAACTACTAGAGAATATAACAAAGACTAGAGACTAGAGACAATGTACTGGTCTCAACGGGCTTTATTTGGGAAACGCGGAAGGTGGCATGGATTCTGAGGCTGGGTGGAAGACGGAGACAAACTCTGGAAGGACTTATGACGGACTCGATGGGGTAAGGGCCGATGTAGCGGGGTGAGAGCTTTCTGGACACTGACTTAAAGGGGATATCTCGGGTCGATAACCAGACCTGCTGACCGGGGGTATAGGTAGGGGCTGGAATCCGCCTCCGGTCAGCATACCTCTTGTTGATGGGAGATGTTCGTTGGAGAGCTGAGATGGTGTCCTTCCACGACGAAGATGGTGGTGGACAGAGGCCACCGAGATATCCCTCTCATCTGCTGGGAAAAGTGGTGGTCGATAACCCAGGGAGATCTTGATGGAGGAAAAACCAGTGGCTGCAGAGACATATGAGTTATGGGCATATTCAATCCAAGGGAGGAGTTTGGTTCCAGTCGGCCTGATTAGTGGTGGTGAGACACCGGAGAGCAGCCTCAACCTCCTGGTTAAGCCGTTCTGTCTGACCGTTACTCTGGGGATGGTAGCCGGAGGTCAAACTTGTCTTGGCCCCCATTGCTGCAAAGAAATGTTTCCATACTTGAGAAACAAACCGGGGTCCACGGTCTGACAGGATATTTGAGGCGGAAAAATTGCTTAACAAGGAGACGGGCTGTCTGGAAAGCAGAGCGCAGTTTGCTGAGAGAAACGAGGAGGCAGGCCTTGGAGAATCTGTCAAGTATGGTGAGTATAGTGGTCATACCTTGTGACGGTGGTAAGCCCTTAACGAAGTAGATGGCGATATGGGACCAGGGCCGGTGAGGTATTTCGAGAGGTTGAAGCAGACCAGATGGTGGTTTATTGCAATATTTATTGCGGGAGCACGTGGGACAGGCTTGAACAAACTCGAGAACGTCTTTGTGGAGACTGGGCCACCAGAAACGGCGGGAGATCTGGGCTATGGTCCTACTGGAACAGGGTGACAAAACAAATGACAATTTTGAAACCACTGGAGAACATGTGAACGGACGGAGGAGGGAACATTCCTGGTTCTTTGTGGTGGAGCTTGTGGATCGGGTTCTTGGCCGAGGGCGTTCTTAACAATCCTCTCGATCTCTCAGGTAATCGAACCAACCACACAGTCAAGAGGGATGATGGGGTCTGGTTCTGAGGATGAATCGTTAGTAGAGAATTATCGGGAGAGGGCGTCAAGTTTGATGTTCTTGGAACCGGGTCTGTAAGAAATTTAGAGGCTAAAGCAGGAAAAGAACAGAGACCAGCGAGACTGTCTTGGGTTGCGGCTTTTAGTGGACTTGATGTACTCTAAATTATGATGGTCGGTCCAAACCAGCGCAGGATGGTTAGCACCCTCAAGCCAATGACGCCACTCTTCTAACGCCAGTTTAATGGCCAATAACTCACGGTCCCCCACGTCGTAGTTGCGTTAAGCGGGGGATAGGCAACGGGAGAAAAAGGCGCATGGGTGAAGCTTGTTGTCCTCCTCTGACCTTTGGGAGAGGACAGCTCCCACCCCCAGATCAGGGGCGTCAACTTTGAAGATGAACTGGAGTGTGGTGTCTGGTTGAACGAGAATCAGAGCTTGGGCGAACAGGATCTTGAGTGGACGGAAGGCCTTGTCTGCTTTAGGGGTCCAGGTGAAGGTGCGTTTGGTGGAGGTAAGTGCAGTTAATGGTGCTGTGGTCTGACTGTAGTTTTTGATGAATCTTCCGTAAAAGTTTGCAAAACCTAGAAAGCATTTGAGTTGTCGTCTGGTGTCTGGAATGGGCCAGTTGGCCAAGGCAAGAAGCTTAATGGGGTCAGCTCGGATCTGCCCGCCCTCGAAAATGTAACCCAGGAATGCTACTAATGGCTTGTGAAATTCAAATTTTTTAGCTTTAACAAAAAGGCGGTTCTGGAGGAGGTGTTGATGGACTTGGCGGACATTGAGCTTATGTTCTGAGAGATCTAGGGAAAAATTAAATGTCGTTTAGGTACATGAAAACGAAAATGTTTAAAAAATCACAGAGAATGTCGTTTATTAGGGTCTGAAACACAGATGGGGCATTGCAGAGGCCGAACGGCATGACGAGGTACTCGGAGTGTCCAATGGGGGTCTTGAAGGCTGTCTTCCACTCATCTCCCTGGCATATGCGAGGTGGTAAGCGTTGCGGAGATTTAGTTTGGTGAACACGGTGGCTTTGTGTGGGGACTCGAAGGCGGCGATGATGAGTGGCAACGGATACTTGTTCTTTATGGTGATATTATTTAGTCCTCCATAATCAATGCAAGACCGGAGCAAACCATCTTTTTTGGAAACGAAGAAGAAGCCCGCTCCCAGTGGAGACGAGGAGGACCTAATGATGCCAGCAGCGAGGGACTCGTTGATCGAGGTCTCCATCGATTCTCGCTCCTTATGAGAGATGTCAAAAGTCTGCTTGATGGTAATGGGGCTCCATTGTCTTTAATGCCATTACAGGATGTATTGCACAGTTATAAGGTCAATGGGGTGGCAAAGAGCAAGCCTTGCTCTTGCTGAAAACCTGCTTGAGGTCGAGGTAGTCCTCTGGGATGTTGCTGAGATCCTGAGAATCGATGGAGACCTCTTCCTGGGGCGGGCTAGGAGGAACGGCAGCCTGGAGACAGGAGGAAAGACAGTTATTTGACCATGAGATGATGGAGCAGTCTGACCAGTTTATGATAGGATTGTGGGTCATGAGACTAGAAAGCTGGCGCTGAGAACAGGTAAATGTTACCAGGAGTAACAAACACTCAGGCGACAAGTAGCTGGTTCACTGCTCCTTATAAGCTGGTCAGCCCAATCAGCCACAACAAGGATCCCCTGGACAGGAGCCCAGGTGTGGAGACTGCTCCAGCCGGCTAGTGCTCTGGTGACCCCCGGTGGAAAACCTGTGAAGGTGCTGAAAAGTCTCTCTATGACAGTTGCAGGGGGAAAAAAAGTGTTGTAGCAACGCATTGCCCTATTTGAACAACCAATGGATTAGAAGTTGTATCTATACTGTATTTATTTAACTGTATTTTATCTCATTGTTTAGAAACCGTAAAAATTGGCTCAATTAAAGCTTCTGGAATGAACACAACCTTAACTCTGTGTGAAATGTGTGAACTATGTTTAAAAGTTGGTTCTAGGTAAGGAAAAAGCATGTTTTAACTGTTAAAATGTGAATACTGAGATGATCTAATATAAAGATATCTGGCGTAGGTAAATGCTATCTTTTATACTCCTTATTCTTGTCTTTACATTTTTTATTTGGTTTAAACACTTTAAATAATTAATAAAAAACCCTAATTATCTTAACCCATGTACATGTCATAGTTTTAGTAAGGGCTCTGACCTGGTACATATTGAGTGCAAGTAAACTTCTTAACAGAACTGTATGTTTCAAAGTGTTTCTGCTATCTGTTATCTTGCATTTTAAAGTTTAGCACTTTGTCCATATTTATTTGTTGGTTTCTGCTTTTTAATATTAAATCAAAATAATTATGTGTTTTACTCCTACAGGATAGTTTTGGGAACATGGGGACAGCATGATCGGAGCATCCAATCTCCCGGGTCACACCTTCATAGCGTGTCACTTCCCAGTGGTGCAGCTTCCCAAATGGCAGTTTCCGGTTCAGCCCGTCTTCAGTTCTGCCAAGAGGCCCAGCCGGCTGTGCTCATCAGGTCTGACCCGGGCAGTGTCTCTCCCAGAACAGGACACCCTCACTCCAGAACTTTCCTTTAAGGGTGGACGGAGACCTTTTTCCAGCAGCTATAGTAGCCTTCGCGAGGATCGGGTGGAGGAAGAGGGGGCCAGCGACAGCAGCGGGAAGTACGATTCTAACTCATCGCCAGAAGAGACGGGCTCCAAGATTAAGGAGGAATGCTTTGCAGCTGGAACCACCCTGCGCACACACAACTCCTTCCTTCCCAACCCAGAGATAGATGAGGATGAGGAAGATGAAGACAGTGATGGAGATAATCTCCACAGATATCGTGAGGATTCATCTTTTGTGCTGCATGGAAACTCCAACTGGTCTGTGAATAATGATGTTGATGCCACATTTCTTCAAGATGATCTGAAAGGTGAAGGAATAATACTAGAAATGGGAAGAGACCAAGACTGGCTGTCCAACCAGATGGATTCACTGTAGTCAAGATGGCAGGGCTGTGCTGGGAGATCTGGTATCACTCTTCTGTCTTGTTTGGAGCGGGACTTGGACAGACTGCCAGAGAACATCTACAAAGAACACAAATGTTCCCCAGAGTTGCTGCCCAACATTCACACAGAAGACGTCAGTGACTCTTCCTGTAACAGCTCTGACGGCATCCTGGTTAACTTTTGCACCATCTACAACAAAAGCAATAATCCTGCCACCCCTCAGGATCTCCTCAGCACCCCTGCTGGTGAGCCATGTCAGTCATCGGAGGGGTCTGTGTTCCTCAATCTCCAACCTTTTCCTCAACAGGCCCAAGAAGATGAACCTGACTCAAATCCATCTGGCCTAGATTCAAACTGCAACTTGTTCTCCCCAGAGCTGGTGGCTCCTTGTCTCTCTGCTCTAGAGGTTACTGACTTGGCGTCATGTGTCAGAAGCCAAGACACGCTGGCCATGGGGACAAACCAGAAGTACTACAAGCTTGTGACCTGTGACCTCTCGTCTAAGTCACCCAGCCCAGCCTGGTGTAGCCTCACCAGCTGTCCTGAAAGGCCTGACAGAAGCAGCACCATCATGCCCCAGCTCGAGGGGAAAATAGAAGGACCACCCACAGAAAACATGGAGGTTGGTGTAAAGAAAAGCAGATGTTATTGCTTATTTACGTTCTAATCACCAAAGTGATTAGAATAACGGTTACAAACCAGATTTAGCATTTGAAATGTAACGGATACTAAATAGTTATTTGTTTGTAAAGCATTATATTTAATCAAAAAGTCAAACTGCAAATGGAGAAAGTTAGATTAGAACCTGTTAAAATCATATATAAAAACATATTTTACATAACATTAAAGTATTAAGTAATGTATGACAGAGTTTAAAGCTGAATGTGATTGCAGTGTAAAAAAAAAAAAAAAGTATAACCCTAAAGAAAAAGTTCACAATTTTACCACAGCTCTTGTTTACTTAGTTTTTCCCTCACAAAGTCACAGTGACTGGGTAATTAGTTTGTGACAATCTTAAACTGAGAAGAGTTATAAAAAGAAGTTGGTATCTTTGAAAGTGGAGACATGCTGCAAAAAATATTCCTAGGTGAAATCATTACTATTTTTTTACTGAAGAAATCTCATATGGTTTATTTTTATCTATATTTATTTAACGGTATTTTATTTGTATAGCTTAATTTCTTTAAGATTCATCTTCCTGTGAAGAAATGACAGGCTGTTGTGTGTTCTGTGACTTGCAATGACCAAAGTATTCTTTATGATAACACATTGATAAATTGCACAAGCAAAGGTATTCAGATTTACGTGTAAAATACCATTCATACAAAATCTAATTTAAGGTGGTTTACAGAAAAGAAAAGAAACTTTGTTAGTGATAATTACACGAAGATAACACATTAATAGTATAATACAAAAAAAATAGCAGGTTAAATGCTGAATCATGACAAAAACTTATAAGTTAAAAGCATTTAGAACCTGCCACAAACAGCAGAAACCAATAGTTTCTGCACATTTCAGGGTTGATTGAGTTAAAGACATGAAAACTAAATACTTCCTTTGATTCTTTCTGGTCCCAGAAGCAGTGACTGGACACAAAGTGATGCCCCGATGGGCCTAAATGACATTAACCTGAAAAAACAACAATGTTTTAGACGATGCAATTATCTACTGACAATGTGGTTTTCAATATTTAGGTGTCAATAATCACAATGTTTTTAGCCTTATATTTTAGTGCAGCCCAATCACTCCAAATATTTAAAACACCAAAACCAATGAATATATTCCCTACTTTAATCAGGAGGAAATTCTGGCCCATACATTGACTGGCTTCATGAAAACACAGACTGTGACCGTTAGGAAATGTTATCATGGATTGTGAGAGTAAAATATGAAGTTGTGTGTCATCAGTATACAAAGGTGCTTGACACAGCTCACTGTTTCCATGAGTTTATTTGCTGACTTACATACTTTCTACTTTGAAAAGGAGAAGAGGAAAATACCATAAGAAAATCAGTAAAGTGATTCTTAATTTTTTTATTATTGCAGCTTTTGCATACTGTCCTCCATACTGTCCATGTTAGCATGAAAAAGCAATGCAGACACAAAAGTCTGGGTGGCACACAGACAAACAGATATGGAGGAGTAACATTTTAAAGTTATATTACAAAACTTGAAAGTAGAGCATACTGGAAGTTGTTAATTAGCCAATAGAAGGATATGCTGGAGTTGTGTAGGAAGCATACAGCTTTGGCTTTGAGGAGGAACGCGAGATCTTTCTTTACTCAAAGTTGTACCAAATGATGCAAAGCTGTTTGAGTCTGCCAAGTAAAATCCAACCAGCATCGAAATATTATGTATTAAAGATAAAGTATTTAAGTATTTAACCTTTACCAATGCAGTTTCAGTACTGAGGTTGTTTTTTGTGAGCAAACCGGCACCACATGCTCCAGATTTGTTAGGGCCGACATCCACAATATTTATTGCAATGAACCTTTTTCGGAAAAATTGTGGTCACCTTGTTCAGGTACCATGTCCTGGAATTTATGTCATAAACTGTTTCTGTGAGAGATACGGATATATTTTCAAAAAATCTAGACATCCTAATGATTCTGCAGGCATTGGAGGTTACAAGAGATAACCACCTATGGCCATCTCATTCTTATCTTTTAGGTCTGTGGACAAAAGTCAGTGTATCTATGAGTTCTGTTTGTAAACGCTTATGTTTTAAAATAACTACTGCATTAAAAAGTATAAAAACCTTAATTTTTGCTATTTTTTGCCTATGAAATATGCCTTTTACTGTGTAGTGTATTGGTGACTGGCACAGAAATTATTTTAATGTGAAATGGTAATTTAGAAACCAGCACTTAATTATGGAAGAAAAATAATAATAATGCTGATCTTAACCCTAGACTTGATGAAGTTTTTGAAGGTAAAGTAAGAGTTTATGCCTGCAATCTTCCTAGAAATGTTTTCAGTTTAGTCTGTTCACTTTTTAAGGCCAACGATCACCAGTTTGCCACCACCTTCACTGACATGACCCCCTCCAGGAAGCAACATTTGTATGCAACGCGGAACGTCTGCTACACACCTTTTTCACTGTGCCGTAGCCAGAGTAGCCCACAAAGCTGTAAATGCCAAGAAACAAGAGCTGAATTTGCACAATCATTGGGGATAAACGACCAGGAATACAATGAGGATGCTACTGAAATGGGTAAGAAGAGAGAGTTGGATCTTCTTCTTGTGGGACAATGAATAAAAAACAAAACAAAAGTGCAAGTGAAGTTATGAAACACAATTGAATATATTGTTGTAGTTTTTTTTTGCTGATTATGTCTAATTTTTGTCAGGTGTTCAGTCCTTGGACAAGGAAAAGGTACGCTACAGCAAGCTACAGCGGCCAACCTCTTTGCCCATCCAGCCATTTGTTCTGCTACCTATGGAAAATTCACAGCTCCAGCCCCATCATCTAAGAGGCCTGCTTGAGCAGTACATATATCAGAAAAGTAGCAAGACTGGTAGCTCCCAGAAGGGCGGGAAGTTCAAAGAGAAAAGTTACCAGTGTTTATCCAAACTCCAGTCTTCGCCAGTGAAGAGTCTCTGCCCAATACCATTGGAGACAGCTTCTAGCTCTGATACCTGCTCCACCTGCACTCCTAGTCCAAAATGTTTCAGCCACAGACAATTGTTGAGCCAAAAGTCCCAAACCATATTGCATGAGGCTAATCTAAAAGCCATAATTCAGACTCAAGGAAACTCAAGCTTAAATTATGGCAAAATTAACAATCAACATAATCTTATGAGGATTCCTACCTACCAGGACTTGATCACCCACCAACAGGAGCCCTACCAAATTACTTCTGAACACAAAAATGCAAATGAAAATATAAAAACAAATACTCTGCATTCTAAACTCTCCCATAAAATAGAAATTACACCTGAAAGTTGTGGTTCAAACCTACAACCAACTTTGCCATCTCACGAAACCTCACAACCACTGCTGAAGTTTAAGCAGGATCAGCCTCTCACTGCTGCAGCTTGCCTCTCCTCTTTAAGCTCGTTCTTCTCCTCAAGCCTGCATCCCAAGCAAACTGAAGAACATGCCAGGCTCAGTCTGAAGCCAAGTCAGAGTCAACACAGCCAATCTCTGATCCTGAATGACACGCTGCCTGCAGAGTCCTGCCTCTCTCCAAATACATCTTATGAGTCAATGTCTATCAGTCATCTTCAGAGAAAAGGTGAGAGTCAAATTAGGACAGACACACAACCAATCATGCATGATATGTTATGTTTAAAAATAATAACTAACTTTCAATGTAAAGAGATTTGATATAGGTGTTACCAATTTTGCTTCATGTTGGCGTCACCATCCAGTAATAAGCTGCTAAAAGAGGCAATAAAACCTCTGTTTGGTGCAGCAGTGTCTTCAATACCCGAAAGGTGCTTCCTCTCGAACATGACCTACTTTTAACCATCCTTGCTCAGGATTGGCTAAGCTCTCTGCTTGCTCTCTAGTCTGAGTTTGTGTGTGTGTATATGTGTGTGTGAAAGGCACTGCAGACCCCAAGGGGAGACCTAAACTGATGCAGCAAAGTTAAATATTTATATAACACCAAATAAGCTTTGCCCTAATGCCACCATGATGGTTGCCCGGTGCAAAGTTAATTAGATAAGTCTGATTATTTAACAACATGTATTTATAGATAGAGGCGTCTGGAGCAAAGAGTGAGGGTGGTGCAGCGCTGCAGGCGGCTTCAACATGCATAAAGAATTTACCGTGACATTTCTCTATATTAGATGAAAGAAGAGAGGCAGAGCAAATTACAGTAAAAAAAGATGCTACTGAAACGTAATAGTGACTATTCTGTGTCCAGATACAGTTCAGTATTACACCATGAAAGTCATTTGTTATGATTGAGAGTTTCTATGCAGTATGGATACGTCAGTGATTTTTTGCAGTAAAATTGTATTTTCCAGCTCTGTATAAAGACTGAAAATAAAATCTAAAGAAGAATGCTGACATTTCTAAACTTCAATCAATGTCAGGGTCTCAATTTCAAGTTCCTTTTTTTAGTTTGTTTGTTCATCTATTCATCCCCTGCAGCGTGAAAAACAAAAACAGCTAAAACATGGAACTCATATAACAAAAACAAAGAAACACAGAAAATCGCTTGCTAGTCTTCCTAAATGAAAGTATATACATATATATATTCTTCTCTATTATTCTTATAGGAAGCATGTTGTATCTATCATATCAAATGTCTTTTAAAAATTAGTCTTGATGCTTCAATAGTCTTTAGTCTTTCCCTACCGTCTATACTCTAGTTTTTCCTTTTGCCCTTTGTGTCTAGGTTTGCTGAGAGCTGTAAGCAGCGCAGTGGATTTGATCCTGGCTCATTTTGGAAGTAGCAGAGACCCTGAAGAAAAGGTATGAGTCAGCAGAAATAAAAACTACAAACAACACATCCCCAAAGAGAGCTTGAAATTGAGCACAGGAGTCAAATAATATGTGTCAGCAGGTCATGAATTACAGCACAGCCTGTATGCCTTTTTTTCTTCCCCTTCCTTATGATACAGATGCGTCTGGGTAACAGCTCTTACAGTCCCACCATAGCTGGCCTCGTCCTGGAGCACCTGTGTCCTGCAATTCAGAACATTTTAGAGGACGGACTGAGGGACCACAAGCTGGACTTCATAATCGGGCAGCGTCAAAATCACTCTTGGAACGTGGTGGAGATCTCCACAAAAATAGGTATTTGCAATTCTATTTCACAGTGATTCAGTTGTTTGTAAGTCTTTATGGGATAGATTCATAGAGACTGATATCTCTGCTGTAGGTCCTTCCACCAAGGTTCTCTGCAGCCTCGTTTCCAAAATAAAGCAGTGCCCCCAGCTCATCAGCCACTCTATGAGATTAAGAGCCTTCCTCATGGGCCTTCTTAAGTAAAAACGAAAGTCACTTATAATCTTTCTTTAGAACCACACAAAGAACTGACCTAAACACTGTACTGTCCCTGGTTGTTTCCTCTCTTGCAGCTTAAGAGCTTTGGAATTCTGGCTTAGTCACCTGCAGTGTCAAAAAGGTGAGCACACAGCCAATGCCTATCCGTTCGGCCATCTGAAAACAACTTCTAGCTTCCAGTAAAACAAAGAAGTGAAATCTAAAACTGATATTGATCAAAAGTTCTTTGGTGTTTCTAGGCTTGCTGGTCTACAGTATCAGTTATTCTGTTTTAAACTGTCTACTACCCTGAGCTGGAGCAAAGATCCTTTTGTTTCAGTCTTATCATCACCAAGAGACTTATGAAAACTGGGCAGCTTTAGAATTGTTAGATTGTGTCCATTTTCTATATCAACTAGGACAGGGAAACTTTTTATAACAAAGAAAAACATTCATACATGTGATGCTGCCACCACAATATTTCAAGGTGAGAATGGTGTGTTGGGTATTAGTTTACATAAAATTGTGACCACCTCTTTGTTTAAAGCTCCCATTACCAGGCCGGCTTAACAGGGTAGCTACTGTATTCTATTTTGAGTTGGTTAAATAGTGAACACAAACTGTTCTCCATCCACAACTTTATTTTAGACCTGTCTGGTATGTATAGTGATGTTAAAACCATAGAGGTCTTCCCAGAGTTCCCAAGTTTTTGTAACACAGCAAATCTAAAAATATAAAGGATGAAGGGGATTCGAAAAACTATAAAGGCACAAATCTATCTTGAGTTTACATAATAGTAAGATGTTTAGAGATAAACTGTTTTTGCTATTAAAAGGTGGAATATATCTATCTTTTTTTTTACAGATGTGGTTAATACCCTCTACCATACATGGGGGTTTCTGTTCATGTCGCTTAGTCGCTGTCAGTCCCTGTTCCACGAGCTGCTCCTTCTCCTTCAGCCGCTGTCAGTGCTGCCCTTTGACCTAAATCTTCTCCTGGAACCAAGACTGTTTAGTCACAGACAGGTCTGTTCGGAGGAGCATGATGCTCTCCAACCTCAGCCGTGCTCCGCCCTGCTGGTCACCAGCTGGCCGAAGCTACATGCTGACAGAAAGGTGGAAGACGGTGGGCTAAACCGTCAAACACACAGGGGAGAGGGCGAGTTTTTCAGGTCTCGGTGTTTAAGTGGCTGCAAGCAAGATTGTGGGATCGTGCAAAACAACACAAATCCGATTTTAGCTTCTGGTTCTGACCTTTTGCCACAGAAGCCAGATTTTGTGTCTTGTGCAACAACGGCGGTGAACTTCAGCCTAGATCATAGAAGTACTTTATTTCAAATTGGTGAGAATGGTGGGAAGGTAGAGAGAGAAACAGAAAAATACTACAAAGGCCAAATTGTAGCTACTTCCATCCAGGGAAAGATTCCCTTACAGAAAGGCCTGAGGTGGGCCAAGCTGTTTGGAGCAGCTGGTGTTTACACGGGAGCAGAGAAAAGGTCCCCACCTCACACTGAAGCACAAAAAAGAAGGTAATAATAAGTTTGTAGTTTGGTCTGTAGTCTGTGTAATCGTTTCTGTTGTGAATAACCCATATATATTTTTGTCCTCCAAATCCACAGGCTACCATCTCAGTGGCTTTACTTGGACAGATCGCAGATTGGTCTTTTGGCCCAATCCATTAGATCCATAAAGCTGGGAGGAGCTCAAACTGGCTCTGGCTGCTGAAACTAGACCCAATGTGTCGCCTCAAGATTATTTACTGTAATGAAAGTTTTAAGAGCAGAAAAACTTTGCACCTCCTAACCTTCACAGAAACCCGCACTAAAAAAAGCACAAAGGTACAAGTTAGTTTTAATAAAATTTTATTTTACCCAGCAGTGTTCAGTGTTAAGCAAATCTGAGATAGGAATTCAGCATGTTTATATGCAAAATACAAATATCATCTTCGGAGAAAAACAGAACCGTGTACAATTTATCTTAAAAAGCAGTGATAAGAGGTTGTATGATATTGCCAAAAAAAAAAGCATGACAGCTAAAAAGACAAACCAGAAAAAAAGTTGAACATTTCACACTAGATCACTAAATGTGATTACACACATTCAATATTTTTTTTGCCTAGTACTTGTGCAGTTTCTGATCAAATAATTTTGTAAAAACATTTTAAGAAGCTATAATAAATAAGGTCCAACTGCCTCTCTAGTATCAGGACAATCAGAATTTGGTACTTATGTTTTTATTTTATTTTTTTAGCACTTGTATTTATATTACTCTGTAGTAACAGTATAGATCAGGTTTTCACTTCAATGCTGGGAAAAAACCCCCCCACACATCTCAGCATATTTTATCAGCATATTGTATTTTAACCAGCTTCCTTTCTATTTATATTCCCAGCATGGACTCACTGTATTTGCACGAACTAATAACCATGCAGTAGGTGCTACAGTTGGTTTTGTAAATTGTCTGTTCTTTTGTTTTTCCTTATTGCCTATTCCCTGCACTGCTGAGGGCCCTCTGGCGGCTAATCTAGGTATTAACTGTTCACAAAGTGTTCTAACAGACTACTCAAGAAATAAGCTAACAGAGACATTTTTCACTCTGTAATAATTCTCAAAACTTGTTTCACATTTTCTCCTTTTTTTCTTTTGTCTTAGTTCTTTCCTTGGTTTCTTCCTCTAATGACATGTGACAATCAGTCTCTCTCAATAAAGACGTAAAACACTTCAAGCTGAATTCAGTTTTATTTTTCTTGGTGTTTGCTTATGCCACATATTTTAATTGGGGGTGTTTCCTGCTCTGCATTTATTCTGTAGTTCTCCTCCATTGCGATCCCAGAGAGGTGACCGAGCGTATGCCCTAACATGTACCTGTATCCTGTGAGTTTTGTTTTTTTTAAATATAAAAAAGAGATTTGCATGTTTAAGCTACGTGGTATAATTAACTGGTATAGGCTGTCTTCAGATTTTGTGTGAGGTATTCTGCGAAACACAGACCTGGTATATGTCCCGTGTATCCTGGCACCACACCAGTTTTAGATACAGAGAACTTGGGCTGGTGAGTTGTTGTCTCCGTTTGTTTTGA
Source organism: Orestias chungarensis (assembly GCA_032876305.1). Lineage (NCBI taxonomy): Eukaryota > Metazoa > Chordata > Actinopteri > Cyprinodontiformes > Cyprinodontidae > Orestias > Orestias chungarensis. The sequence goes on from JAVLVB010000002.1 coordinate 6,804,111, forward strand.
ATTCAATCGTCTCTGCTGTCTGCCATACTCTTTTAGTGCCTGGTTGGTGGTGATGGCAAATCCTTTGCCGAAGAAGGAGTTGGAAAGTGGCACATGTCCTGTATACCCTGTGGAAAGAGAACACACATAAGGCTGTGAGGAATCACTCGTAACTCTTGCATCAGGTCAAACATTTGGAGAAAACGTTTTTCTGCAGCTCTTATATATTGATACCCTTGTTTACTTTCCCATCATGGTTTGTTTAATGGAGTTTAGAAATCAATAAATAGGAAAAAATAAAAATGTATATTGTAGTGAGTAGTTTAAATGCTCAAAGTTCGTCATGACTGTGAGAGGTTATTGTTGTTTCCCAAAGGTGTGTTTTAGATTTTCAACTACTGTAAGAAGCAGTAGCAATATTGTGATACCGTCTTTGTGATATACTCAAAGCATGCTGCTGCTAGAGTTTTCTTTGGTTTTAAACCCTCACAGAGAGACAGTTTTGATAAATGTTTACATACACGCAGAAAGTGCTTTAATGTTATACTCATTTGGGGCTTTTAATGTATCATTTGACCATTGTATCACCATAACCTCACCTCCACTGTCTATTAGCAAAATGTCTTTGGAAACAGGCTCCAGGCTTAGTAGTTCCTACACCTATACAGATTTAACTGTATTATTATCATTCTGTTCTTGACAGAGATGTCTGGAAAACTTTATTCAATTGATAAACTATAAAGAGATATGCCAGTACAGATTGTTCATATTGATAAAAAGATTCATCTTTCATTATTAAATAATTGTCAGTTTGTAATAATAGTAGGTTTTACATTTGCCAAAACTGCCATTTTTGTCAGTGTGCCTCCACTGACAGCCTAGTGGTAAGATTTAGCCCATCATCCACTGAGCCATAAGGAAATGTGCAATTTCCTCAGTACATTTTCAAGAAAGAACATACATCCGAACCTATGCTCTGAATCAGTTATGGTCTCACATAAACAGGACCCTGGACAAAAACATCCCTTTGCTGTTACTTAATTAAAACATACAGATATATCTGATCCTATCTGGGATGGTATAAAATGCAATGTAATCCGACACAAAGCAAGTAAAATTGTCTCCATATTCACATTGGCAAGAGTGAGATGCCTACTCAAGAAATGGAATGGAAAAATTGTTCAAACACAAATGAGGAAAGGTTTAGTTTTCAATCCGCTTCCCCTTTTTATTTCTACCGAGTACAACAGCCAATATAAGCCACCACAGCTTATAAATGTGTTTGAAAAAAGAAGTTTAATTAAGTGCAACGAAGATATAAATGCCTTTATATACATTGGGTATTGCTCCACATCCAAAAACCCCATCCTATATCTTTTCAAAATCTGCTTCGAACATGAATTTTTATTGTTATTTTTAGAAAAAAAATGGCTTAAAAAGGAATTCATAGATTTCAAAAGATTGACATTGGCCATTAGCAAACATATTCAGCCAAAATCTGGTAATGTTGTGATGCATTTTCACTGTCTTTTGCGTTATTTACCTGGAATGAAGTGCTTGCGAGGGTTATCATCATCCATTTGGTACGGATTTTCAGGAGGGATGAAGGGCTTCAAGGGCTTGTGGAGGAACACATTGTCCAACATTGTCGTAAATTGTCGTTTGAGTCTCTGATGATACAGACATTTAAACAAGCAAAGATTAAACTAGATTGAAGGATAAAATATACCAAAAATTCACCAATCAGGCATATGATTATAACCACTGACATTGAAATGGGTAGCACTAATATCTCTCCATCATAGTAACTGTTGGTGGGCAATATTTTGTCCTCACATGTGTTAGATAGGAAAAATTGTCAAGTAAATAAAAAACCCCTCGGTTATAAAATCTCCAAAACTACAAGCCACAGACCAGTCATTAGAAATGTTGCATCCAGATTGTCTCAGGTTCTTTCAGCAGGTTAATATCTTTACCCTAACTAAATTCCTCCAATGTCAAGTCAGACAAGCATATTTGACATGTTCCAGACATACAATTTGATCCATATAGCACTGCTGATTAAAACGCACAGGACTACTCAAATGGTAACTTGGTGCAAAATACCACAGCCCACTTTCAGAGGTCTGCTGGACCCACGAGGCTTCATTGGCAACCGAAGGTAAACCAATGTACATTTAGATGTGATCATGTTATGCCTGATTAGTGTATATATTTTTTTAAATTCTGGGAAAGCGTTAGAACATTTAAAAAGGTCTTTTAAATTGGATTATCATCAAAGGGAAATGTTTTATATTGATAAGATTAAGTCTCAGTGCAGACCTGCAAATGATGAATAACTGATTTAATCTGAAGGTAGCAGCAATGACTAGAATGGCCACTACAGAGCAAGTCAAGTGTATTGATGGTTTATCAGCAAGTTCCTTGACTCAAACCAAACTCAAAGAAACTCTCACAGATCCTTTAGGTTGCTCTATCTGCAACTGACAGACATATTCTGAGTTGCAATGGGTATATGAATTAAGTAGCTTTTTTTCTGTACAATGTTGTTATTCACAAAAAACCCCAAAAAAACAGATAAATCCAAAGACTTTTGTGTGAGAACGGTTATTAATTTACATCAGGGTGTTGGCCGCTGCAGCTGGTGATGGCAAGCAGGCGCAGTGGTCGTTGCTGGAGCTTCGCCTGTTCTTCCAGGTAAACTTCCGTTAGTGCTCTCCGACATGTTTTGGAATAGCTGCCGCCAAAGTAGTTTTTACTTCTTGGAATGAAACCTATTGAAGATAAACATAAAGGGCTCCTTTTTTGACAATTTTAACAAAGATTTTACATTTTCACAGTAACTATGAACTTTAGTGGTTATATTATATTAAATTATATTATATTATATTATATTATATTATATTATATTGCTTTGGGATAAATAAGTGATTTTTTTATGTGAATAAAATTTTTATATTATCTCTGTTATTCTGATATAAAATCAGAAATATAAAAAAAAAATGATAGAGCATATACATTTTGAACAGAGAACTTTATACTTCACTAACAGTTTTTGGGGAATGTAATTATTTTGGAAGTATTTTGAACTTCTTTATTTTATTATTTCACCTCAATTAGGTTTTGTGAACTACTGACGGTGTGAGCGTTTGAATCCCTTCTATATGCTGTATCACTGCTTCACGTCACTCATTGCTTCCCATCAATAATTCAGGAGTTTAGAGATGTACACTTTGGTCTCATGTTAATGTTCGCAACTCAAAGGCCTATTGCAAGAACATAAAAGATGCAAAACTCATTGTCTTTGTATTTAAATGTAAATTCAAACATCATTACATGCTGCAGGGTAATTTAGTACACTTAGATATAGCACAAGTTTGTGTGACACATACAGTACCTGTGTATCCTGGTATTGTATTCTTCAAGACATCATCAGGGACGCTTGCTGGTGGATGAGGTGTGTCAGACTCTGTGCGTTTCTCTCTCTGGGACAGCAGTTCGGCTGTGAGCTTTCCGTAAGGCTTGCCTATGCTGCACCTCAGCCCAGGGCAGTGCCCTGTAAACCTTATTAATAACACAAGTAAGCAAACAATGTATTACTGCTTTCCCTCAGGAAATTATTTTTAGATCCTTAAAAGTGTTTTCCTTTCTGTTTCTGACAGGCTAATTGTGGATTTTGAGGAGGCAGGACTTTGCAACAAGAGAATGAGATTCAGATTCCCTCTTGTGTCTTTTTAGGAGGAAAGTTGTTGCTACCCTTCTGTTAAAAAGGTGAACCTCCCCTGAAACACACAGGAGATGATTTACCAATGCTCTGAAAAGTATGGAAGTCATGGCAAAAGAAGTAATTTTGCAAATAAACAAACGAACAAACAAACAAACAGTGAATATGTGCTTTGAAACATGCTAATAAAAATTGTTTTGTGTAAAGTCCAAGAGTGTTTGCTAAATGCTCCATAGATATTTTTCTAAACAAATCTGTAAATCTATCAATAGTAATCTATTTATTCTTAAAAAAAAAAAAGCTTATAAACGGTCTTAAGTCATATTGGTTGCGCATTGATTTGATGCATTACCAAGTCATACTTGTACAGTTTTTCTTTTTCTTTTACTCACCCCGGGATGTGGTACTGATCCATGCTGGAGCAGAGTTAAGATCCCTGCCTTGCATTGTTTACCGGTTGCCACAGAAGAATTCAAACCCAAACACACGGATGGAGTTTTGGGTTCACAAACGCATTCAACTGACATAAGCAACAGAAAAGAAACAAAAACAACTTATTTCGTATGTTAATGTGCAGTAATTACATTATTGCATCATCAATTATTTTTGGTTGTTGTTTTTTCCCCCTTGCAGTATTCTAATAAAGTTAAACTTGGTTTTGTGATTTTTCTTCAGGATAGATAAAGAATAAAAATAACACCTCATCAAAACTACCTTCATAAACTTTTGAATAATGCAATCTTAATATTTCTTCTACACATGTTTAAATTTCCCGGAGTCATTTTAGCAAAAGCAGATCCTTTAAAAACCTGGTGGTCTAAAAGTTGCTCAACGGCGACACCAAGTGGATTCAGTCTGAAGAACAGCTAACTGAGAAATGTAGCGCAGGGAATAAGAAATACTGTATTTACTGAGGAAGAAGGAAGGCTTTGAATGTAGAAGAATGGCAACGATGTAGTTATAAAGAAGGAGATGGAAACAATTGATTGACAGGTATCTTTAACTGCACTTCTATGCACATTAAATATTTAAAATGTTTCCCATTTAGCTCACAACTGGTTTGAAGGAGGTAGTCTTTAACAAGCTTCTGCTCAACTAAATTGCAGTTATTTCACTCAAGTGTTGAAGAGTTACACCTAAAACAGGACGCTACGATTCATACACTGTTTTAGAGAATGTATAGATGTATAAAATGAGTACATTTTGAACATCTATAAGTAAGGTAAAGTTCATCAACTCAACAGAAAAACTAACAAAATTATGAAATTGGCTTGTCATAAATGAGCACAGTCCACTGTAAGACATAATCCCCAAACTTTCGCTTATTTTAATGCATTAAACTCATTGCAGTTAATTTATTTTTCTATATATTGTCCTCAAAACTTCCATATGACCTGACCACCTTCTTTCACAATGCTCGTCCTTAGACTACGCAGCTTTTTGCCAACTTTGACTTTCTTGTTGCCTCTCTGTAATGTAGACTAGATTTAGGACATCTCTAAAAAATATGTGTCTTTGAAACAGGTTCTCCAACCTGAGGTGTGGATCCCACAACTCCTCCTATTAGTACTCTTGCCTAATCCTCTAATTGTGATTCTTCTCCCCAGAATATCAGTTTCCCTTTTAAAGGGGCAGTCTTGCCCTTATAGGTTTGCAGTTTTGTTTTTCTATTACCTATTGTTTTTCAACCATCTCAGCTTTAATCAGCTCCGCATTTTTATGCCTTTTTTTTCCATCTGGTATTTATGATGATGCTTGTAAAATAATGTTTTTACACAAACCTTTGAGAGTTTCATAGAGCTGTTTTTTTTATTATTATTTTGGTTATTTAGGGTATATAAGGTAAGAGAGGACTATATTAGCAAACTAAAGGAAATTGTATTTAATTTCAGGGTGGTAAGCTTAAAATGACCTGGACTGAACATAGACCAGTCACTCTTTTGTAGAATAATGTGTGTTTTTAGTATTTTTCCACTACTTTTTGCTAATGTGCAACTCTGTGTACTATTACCCAAATTCCCCACGAAATACATTAAATTGAGTCATTTTCAACATGAGAATGTGCAAAGTTTATATACATGAAAATTATTGCAAATAAAAATAGATTTGATGCATGCACAATAAAGATATAGGAGAGGAACTGCAGCTCATTCTAATTTTCGCAGCACTGCGCATGCGCCACCTCATCTCCAGTAACGCTCTCTTGATATCGGGAGCGCGCACGTTCTCAGCACATGCCAGTCTCAGCGACTTTGAACAAGGTTTTTCTCTTGCGAGCTTCCATTTTTGCTGTTGTACCGGTAGAACCTCTCTTCAATGGTGAATGATGCGTCTTGTCGGTCCCGTTTTACTTCCTAAACAACAATCTGCGCATGTGTGAATTCAAACATGAGCGCGCATTGTACAGGTCGGTTGGGTGGGAACATTAGTGATGTACGTCATCGCGTAAATTTTATTTCCGCATTGCCAGCGAGGTATTTTTCACCATCGGTCGTTTTTGATTGGCTGTCATTTTCTATGGGATTTTCCATTGAAATTTCTATATTGAAAAGATCCTCTCCTATACCTTTAAATTGTAGCAATAACCTTTTCCCCCTCGAAGAGTAACTTATTTTCTCCATTTAACAATTCAAATCATTATTTTTTGTTTGTGTTCACAGAGATATGAAGACGTCTGTGACCTGAGCATTCACCTGAGGAATGCTAGTCATGTCAGCAGACAGGAGAGTCAGTTTAACACATTCCTACAGCTGCTGATAAATCCTGCTTTGTTTGCTTAGTATATCTCTCAAAATTGCTTAAGCTGCTTCAGCTTTTTCTTCTGCATTCTCACTAAAACATTTTTCCGCATGGGATAAAACATGTATTTAGGATTCTGTAATGTTGTCCAGCTTTTGGGGAGCAAACAAACAACAGATATCTAGACTGCAGTTTCTGTTTGAAATCAGCATTATTTCCTATAGCTTTTTATAAATACAAAAAAGATCCCCATAACACTTTAAACAAGTCAATGCTTGTTCGTCTAACATTCTTAAAGTTAAAAGGATAAATTAGTCTTCAATTATAGTTGCTGTTGAATTTCCTTCCTTGTTTTTAGCGACGGGTAGCAGCAGGTATCTACATGTAGTGATGTTTGGAGGCGTGGTGAAACAACAGAGGTAGATTATAGGGAATTTTTTCAACCCTACATAATCACGTCACCTGGGCAGATTTTGTCAATGCAAGTCTGGCTCACTTTCCTTTTGCATTCACAACTGTTTGCTGGAACCATTTTAGAGATGAATCTTTACAGGAGCTTTGTTAACCTTATGGAGGCCTATGTTTATGAGGAGACAACTCGTCCAGAGTACCAGTTTCAGATGGACAATCCTGATGGACCTCTTGAACCTGGCTCTGGAGTAAATCCAAGCTCAGAATCGGTGGACTCTGGCGTGGAGACTACCAGCTGTGAAACCGTAAACCCTGTCACAGCCAGCTCTCCTTCAACAGACAACACAGAAACTGATTTATTCCTGCTACAAAGTGACAGGTTGTGTCAGGAGTCAACACCTCAGTCACCTGTCCTCTTGTCTACTTTGCCTTCCTTCGCATCCTCTTCTCCAAACCTCCATCTCCGCAATTCTGAAGAGGACACCACCATCTTTACCCTAAAAGGAGAACCAGAACTACAGAGGACAGACTCCAAGAGGTGGAAGCAAGTCTATGGGGTGCTAAGCCAACAGCCTAAAAGTTCTTCCCTGCCTAGACAGAATACATCTGAGTTAAAAAGGTGTATAAGGTCAGCAAGTTTTAATGTGAGGAGGAGGTTTGACCCATCTGTCTCCATTGGGCAAGTGTCAGAAACAGAGAGAAAACTAACTTCTGGTGGCTCGGTTGAGCAGATCTCACAGGTAGGAAACACATGGCTGAAATCATGTAATCTTTTTTTGGTTTAGTTGTAATGGTGGTCCGATTGTGTCACAGTTAAACCCATCTTAAGTTCATTTGTGGTTTAGTTTCGGGATTACATACTCAACGGTGAATCAGTGTCATGTACGGTCTTGCATTGCAAAAGCTCTTGAATGTTACAGGAAAGTCTTCAGTTAAACCGATTGCAACACCAATTCACAAACGGCAGGCAAGTCTTTCCTAATGCACGATCTATTTCGTGCTGACAGCCTGTCAAAGTCTGTATTCAGTGGAATGGATGCAAAACCAGTCTAACTAGATGGGAGCAGACACGAGAGTAAAGGAAACAGGCGAAGGAAGGTGAAAAGTTCGGCATGTCTGAACCTGCAGAGAAATTCAACTTTGATTTAGACTATAATAAGAGCTAAGTTAAAATTCAACAGCAGGAGATGTTGAAAGTGTAGGATTAAGTGCTTTATTTCAAGTCAGCTGTTAATATTTCAGTCTTTGGGTGTGTACTTAAAAAGGTTTCACTTGGGTTGATGCTTTATTTTATTTTTTTAATAGTCTCAGAGATCATGAGATATGAGAGGGAATTTGGAATCTTTCTGGATGCTATTTAAAGCTGTTCTCACACTTTAACTTAGGATTCATCTGTTAGTTATCCTTGCTAACAGTAAAAGCTAACTAGCTCCCTTGCACCTTGTTTGTTTTATCACAACGCTTTCCTGTATTGATGATAAAGTTAACTTTCAAATGTGCTAACTGATCAGTCCATTGGTATTTTAACATGTTCCTATACTAACCATGAAATTTAACAGTCTAATGTCTCTGCTAATAGAGTCATTTGTTACAATTTTGATATTTACTTTTAAAAATTGAGAAGTTAGCATGTTAACATAAGAAAGTTAACAAATATATTTAAAGCAGTAGTAATAGCACAGCTTTCCACCTGAGAGTGGGTTTAAACGTGACACGCTGTAGTCAGGGAAAATCTTCGTCAGTCTGCAATAATTACTAAGCTGTTAGTGTGAGATAGGGTCAAAGGAATAACTGATGAGCTTTGAAGTAGATGTTTGCATAAATATGAATATTTGCATTGATGCAATGCAAACTTTTCTTTCAAATAAAAGGAGAGTTAAATGCAAACAGATTAATAAATAAACTGCAAATGCATAAACTTGGAGAATTTACAGGGATTTTTTTCATTGGATTTTTACATGCCATTTAATTAATTTTAATTTCATGGAATTGGAAGAGCCTTTTCCAAACAAATGTTATCCATAGGCGGTTTTATAGACAAACTTGTTTAAGTCGCATCCAACTGTAGAGATTCCAGTGACTGCTTCCTTATTGATGTTGATGTGTTCTGGCATCACACCCACAAGAGATCTGTTGATGCATGGATTTATGTCTGTGTGTCAGTAGAGTATGCAGATGAGTGAACGTGACTTTTAAGTACTAAAGAGCTATAACTGTCGGTCAGACTACAAAAATGCTCTATAAAGTACGACCATTTAAAATGATGCAATCCAGCATATAGTGAGATTCTGAATCCATTTACATAGAGTCCATTTCAATCTTATTCATATTAGAGTGCCGCCGAAGTCAGTTAACAATTTAATGCCAATTGAGAAGATGTAATATATCTAACAAAACCTATAGTCATTCACCCTTAATAACTCTCAGTATGAAGTCTACTCACTTGACAGACCGCTGGATGCAAAGACAGAAAGCAGACTAAGACAAACACTAAAGTGCTTGACAAGGAGTACTTTTACTGGAAAGAATTGTAAAGTGTCTATGTACTTAATGTCAACAATTAATTTAGTCAGTGACTAAGCCTACAATTTACTTTTCAAGCTCTAAACCAGCAGTTGTTTAATTTGTAAAGAAAGTCAAGTAGTTTATGTAAAAAGTTAAAGCAGAATACAACCTGGCCATGTACACTTTCTGTAGAAAGACAGAATCTTTACATCTCACTCAAATGTTTTGCATTCCTAGATTATTTTGTCTGGTTTTGGTAGCCTCCTGTCCTTTGCTTCTTTTGTGGAAGCTTTGTGAGGCAATGTGTCTATAAATTAATGCTAAGTGTAG
>JAVLVB010000002.1:6813898-6849328 GCA_032876305.1 Orestias chungarensis
ATATATATATATATATATATATATATATATATATATATATATATATATATATATATATATATATATATATATATATATATATATATATATTGAGATTTGTTTGTAGATATATAGATATTTGCTTGTGGATTTATTTGTGCAGGTATCTGGTGTTTTTGATGGAAAAGAGCTCAGTCCTGGTCTCTGCTACTTGGAGCTGGTCTGCCAAAAGATGGAGCGGTATGCAAAAGAGCAGATGAAAAACCAAGCATTGAAGATGGAGACAGATACTATCCAGGACAATAAAGAACAGAAGGTGAGATGTCTAAGAAACTTATATATTACAATCTTAGGTCCACAATCAACAGTTATTCCTTTTCATATTTTTTTTGTAATAAACTACAAGTTTAATTTCTTAATTGCTTCATACTCACATTTTTCAGAGTGACTTAGCGGATGCTCAGGAGAGCCAACCCAGACTTAAAAGCGAAAAAGATATTAAAGAAATTCTCAGTGAACCACAGAAACAAAAACCTTCTCATTTCCGACAGAGATCAGCCTCAGACACAACTTTTTCAAAGCTGCATTTAAGTAAGAATCTTTCCCTTCAATGGAAGTAGGTTTTCATTTATGTTTTGGTTTTGTATGCGAATGAACTCCTGGTTAACTTTGGATTTTTCATTGGCACAGAAAAATGTAATTTTACCTCAAGAGGGCAGCGAATTAGTACGAATGATCTTCGCGAGATTGAGGAGGAAGACAACCAGCAGATGGTAAGATATCTGCATAAGCAGCTACTAACAACAATCTAGTTAGATTTAGTTTATTATCAAGCATTTACTTGTTCTGTTGTTTTGTCACTCAACTATTTTTTTTTACATTTTAGGAACCCATAAAGGAAGAATCAAGCAGGAATCATATAATTGAGAGGCTGAAACGTATATCTTTGAAAAGAGGGGGCTCTGTATTAAGCACAAGGAGGTAAGAATCTAAATTTTTGACACCTTTAAATGTGGATATGTTATTATTGAGATACTGAATAAAATGCAACCACAATTATGCAGTAACCACAGCACACATTCTCCTGACAGTATGACTTTGCCGTTTTAGCTGTTTTTCTTGAAACAATCACACTATTTTTTTTTTTATTGCTCACACATCACCTCTGTTTTTCCCGTGCATGCACTCAGCCTCATGAATGTTTTATCTGTAAAGCCAACAGATGCAGCCTTCAGAGAAGATTCCAACCCGCCAACGATTCAGCAAATTTTTCAGGAGGTCAAAGAAGGTGTCACCAATTTAAATGGACAGCAGCATCTGTTTCCGTAAGCTGACATTTAGAGGATTTTGGAATAAAGAGCATGTCAGCAGTCATGGAGCTTTGAAAATGACTTCCTACCTTTTCGTGGTTCACCAGTATAACCAGTTTGTTAGATTTCTTTGTATGTAGGGCATTTTTGTTTATTTACTAACAAATTGACTTTGTTGCATTTGCATTTTTCACTGTCATGTTCAAAACATAAAAATATCCTGTTATATGGTTATGATGACTATTCAAAGCTGTGGGATTTAATGAGTATTGGTCTTTATTGATGTTATTTATTCTGTAAAATAACAATATATTCTCCCACTAGAGTGCTTAACTACCTATTTATCAGTATTAATAAGTGAAAACCTTTGCTTTGTTGTTGACCTTGGTTAAATACTGTTGAACTTGTTGAGTAGGTTATTTGTTCGTAGAAGCTAGAATGCACCAACAGATCAAGATGGGATTGTGATGTTGCTGCAAAATGGCAGATAGTAGGAAATGCCAGGATATGTACTTTCATTATTTATTTAGAGCCTTCATTCTGAGAGGAAACTAAAGAGACTATGTTTAAAAATTAAACCTGTTATGAAGTTTTTGGTAAAGTAAGGTTTACTTGTGAATCCTTGTTTTTTTTAGCCACAAGCAGAATTAGCTATTGTGATACTATTTGTAATCTACAACTAACAAGATAACTATTTTTCAGCCTTTTTGGATAATATCTTTAAACGAAGGTTTTAGAGTAACACTGAATTATGGTATGACATAAGTATTTGCAGCCAACTGAAAGGGAAAGTATTTGCTACATACTAACCTCAAGATTCATCGCATCAGTTTGCATGTTTTCCCTGAGGAGACTTGGGTTATATCTGTGCTCTCTTGCTTCTTTCTACAGCCCAAAAACACAACTATGACATTAAAAAGTTCCTCTAAGTTATCATTAGGGCATGAGGGCTCATAAACATTTGTGTGCTGTGTTCTTGTTTTGCCCTGTGAGTGACAATCGACCTATGCAGGGTGTGCACCATGTTGCTCTCCCAGTACCTGCTAAATGTAGGGAAATATTCATCTTTAGCCACCTGGAAGGTAAGCAGAAAAATGTCTAGATGGATTATATTACTTTATCAAACCCTATAAATAAGTTATTAACAAAACCATATGACAAAAAAACTCTCTTGGGAGAAAGACACTTTTTTTCCCCAAAAACACAAAACCTACTATATCAAATGGAGAAGTGGGTCATTATCATAACTTCCCATATGGAAAAGAATTATAAAAAACTTGTCAGAGGTTTATCTCACCTACACCAGTAAATCTTTATGTTTAACATGTACTGTGTGACCCATACTATGATAAACTCTTGAAAGTAGCCACTGCATTATTATCATACAAAATATAAAAATCAAGTAAGAATTATATTTGTGGTCTACAAGAAAAACTGAAAGGCAAATTATGTTTTCCAAACATGTTTCATATAATCTTTATAGTTTTTTTAATACATGGTTATTTTCAAGACATGTGCTTTTCATATATGAAAAAAAATATTAGATGTACTCTTGTTGCATGTAAAACACACATTATTTACAGGGTAATTATACTTTTTTGTATTCTTCATGTAATATTATTGTAAGTCATGTATTATGTTGTTATGCTGTTGGTGTGGCCCAGTGAGACGTTTTGCACTGCATGTTATTCTAATCTTGTGCAAAGTTAAAAGCCTTTCTACACTGAGAAAATAATGAATTAGTCCTTTTTCTGTCTCTCTACTTCATATTGAATACTTAATGGGTTTTTCACATCTTTGCTGTGTGAATACAAAATCATTTTACCAATTTTATACCGCATACGGTATATAAGATATTGCATATTATTAGATATATATTAGATATATTATGGAGTGCCTCTGTATCAGCCACCCGCTGTAATCATTAGGCCAAGCGGTGGCCCCCTAAAATCTTAAATATCAAATATAACTCATGTGATAATTTTAGGAATGGTAACTTGTTGAGAGAGAAGACTGTCTTGAGACCTGATTTTGCGAAAAGGCTTACTCCTTGCAAAATTGTAAAATTCCAATTCTATTATGTGTTAAAAACTTGTTTACATTTTTGTATGTTTTTTTTTGTCTATTGCTTTTATAAGTTTATGTTCTTTTGTATTTGTATGTCTCATATATGTGGCAACTCACATAAGTCAGTGATGTCACTGATAGTTATAGTTAGTCTGGCTCATATAAGTTTAATATTACACATATCTATTAAGGATATTGTATGTTGAATTACTATCATATGCTGTTCTTATAAGATCCCAAATCATACAAGTTTTTTATTTTACAACTTTGCTAAGGATCTTATATCTGATTTGACCATCTTATGCATAACCTACAAGTTTCATGTGGGTTCAAAACCATCTGTTATCCAAATACGTTGTTCCACATCTGACCCTTGATCCCGGTTCCCACACCAACACCCCAGTTATTCATAGAGAGGGAGGGATTCATTTTAATCCTAGAGCCTCTGGGTGTGCAGCCAACCCTCTTTACAGCTAATGTCACTACTGCCCCTGCTGGTTTTGATTGAAAATAATTTGGCAAAATTAAAGCATAGTGTATGATTCAGCTCAGTAACACCATTGTTTAGCTACAAAGGTTCTGGCATCTGACAAGGAAGCCGCTGGGATGCCTTTTTAGATTTTTTAGGCAGGTACCATTGAAAACAATCCTCCAAGAAAGCCTTAACCTCAAGGGCGGACTCCATTGCATTTTTGACCTATTTATGCCTTGCGATTCCTCAGAACAAGCTGGGAAACATTGTAGGTGAAGTGGAAGGACATAGTTTCCTCTTCTAGAGTTTGTATCTTGGTACTCTTAAATGAATAAAAATAAGTGGATGAAGAAAAAATGCTATCTTTTTCAAGGTGGCTTTACCAGAATTAAATTAATTTACAATTGTGTAAAAATTGTCAGGAGTGGATTATTTATTGTATTTTATAGTTTTTTTGCTCAGTCTTCTGCAGTTAACAAAAAGGCCACACATTGGTACTTGTTTCATTTATTTAATTTTTATTCCCCTAGGTTGGAGGGATATGCCTCCCCTGGCATTCCCATGTAAAGAGTTGTCATGACAAACACATCCAACCAAATGATAGATGGTGAATAGTTTTCCAGTCTATACATAAAATACATTTTCTTCACTTCATACTGGATCACCAGCATCCATAAGTCCCACACAGAATCCATCTGTGCTATTAAATATAGAGAGATAACATCTATGAAGTGAGTCTTTTACTGTACATGTGAGAGAGGGTGCTTGGCAGAAAGGGTTTAGCTTATAGATGAGAAGAGTGGTGTTGGTGGGGAGCAGCATTAAATCTTATCTGCAGTGCCCTCACCTCCTCCCTCTTGTTTACATGATGCCACAAGATGACAACGGGTTGGCAATCTGGCAGGTGCAGGCAGACTGGCAGTATTGACGCACAGTCTGGTAGCAGCTGCGGTCGGCCTCCCCAGCCCACTGCACGGGCCCATTGGGGTCGGAGGGCAAGCGGCTCAGAATGCTGGTGTTGATGGCCAAAGCAGCGAGGCCATAGTCAGTGAACAGCACCGTCTCACGCCGGCAAGTGGGGCAGGAGATGAACTTGTACTTGGGACATGACTCATAGAGGATCTGCAGGCACTCCTCACACACTGAATGCAGGCAAGAGAGGATCCGCGGGCGCTTCCCCGCAAAGTTGTATGTATGACCACAGGTGGGGCATTCCAGGGGCTCACAGGGCATGACGGGTCCTGAAGAGGAGGACGAGGAAGTGGAAGAGGAGGTGGAGGAGGAGCGGAGCACGTACTGGTTGACTATGACGTCCTCCATCTTGTAGTGGAACTGGTGGTAGCAGATTTCATTGGCACTGGTTTTGCGCTGCGCCAGGAAGCTGTGTTCCCTGCGCAACAGTGGAGCTGGAGGAGAAACCATTGGCCTGGAGGACGGGGCTAAGTCCAGTGTCAGGTCACTGCAGGCCTGGTTGATAATTATTTCGCCCTCACCACCACCATCCCATGCCACTCTTGGAGCCGGAGCATAGCGAGGTTGTGTGACCGGAACAGAGCACTCTCTGGGAAACTTCTCCGATTGTATGATCTTGACAGTGTCCATGGGGATAGCCAGTGGCTGACGCCTGAGGCAGGACATTCAAACAATTTTGAAGTTCTGAGATAGACGGGCTGTACCTCTGATCAGAGCTGGACACCCTGGTTTGCTTTTGCACCAGCGGAAGATTAGTCTCCTTCTTTGAAGTCAGCCATTAGAGGGGACATGGGGACGAATGGATTCCTCCATGTTCCCTTTAAGTATGAGATGTGTTCTGTCAACCAAGTGATTTAACAGTCTAGTTCACAGAACTTGATAAATTTTGACTGCACACTTTGAGTTTTTTGTTGTTTAACAGTAGTTGGGTTGATATTCCTGTACTCTCTATGGCTTTTAGGCATCCACAGAGTACATAGGAAGTTTAAATACACTAAGATATGTTTTCACTCACTGCACTCATATGGTCAGACACACACAGTACAGGTTGTGAATTAAAAGTTTACACAGTATTTTGGGGTTGATAACAGAGAGTTCAGAAAAGTCAAGAGGTCTTTCCTAAAAATTCAATTTGTGACTTGTTAAAGAGAAATCAATATTTCTCACTCAAACAAATTTCCTGTTCTCGGCTGTGGTAGATTTTGACTTCAGTATTTAAGAAGGAAAGAATGCCTTTTTGCCTGTCTCTGTGCTGTTGGTCCAGTGGTTTGACCTCTTTCCTTGGTTTCTTGATAAGTAGTAGGGAGGAGGTCTTTTTTGGGAGGTGTTGTATAATGCTCCAGATATCTTTTGGAATGGCTCCTTGAATTCCTCAGTGGTGGGGGTAAATAACTTAGTTTTTATTTAAACTCTTCGAAAGTCATTTTGACTGTAGAGAAAGGAATTTGATAGATTTACAGATGCTTCTGTGATGTGTTATCTCCTTTTTCAATATGACAGATTCCTTTGGTCCATATAGCTGTGAAAAGTAAAAGAAAGACAGTGTTATAAGTTTTTTTTTTGAAGTATAGATAATGTGCCTTGAATCTTTGTACAAATGATTATGTTACAATCCTAAACATCACTGTTTTTATTTTCGGGATTTGTTGGACAGATAAAGTAGTCTGACAATGTAAAGAGGAAGGAAAATAGTCTAAAAATAAATAAACAGTGTGGCATGTATTGGAATTCAACTTTCGCTCCTACAATTCATCTAAATAAAATTAATTTCCAGAAGAAATCCTCACCTAAACTATGTATATTTTGAACAGATCTACATTCAGTCCATTGTTTAGAAATGGAAAGAGTTTGGTACAACTGCAAACCAACCAGGAAACTAAACTGACAAGTAGTTGTAATCACAGATGCAGTCCAGAGGCTCTTGTTAAGTGAATTCAGAAATACACAGGTCAGGTGGGTCTATCAGTTAGGACAACTCTACAAATATGACATTTATGGAAAAAGATGCAAAAATAACACCATTATTAAGACAAATCTATACAAAGTTCAAGCCATACACATAGAAAATAAAACATGTTGAAGAACGACCTCTATTCAGACTCACAGCTTGACATTAGGAGAAGTATGGAAATGGCTTATAAAGTTTTATGAGGGTGGATAAGCATAAAGTAGGATATCAGTACGGGTGAGATTTTCCAGACTTTATTCCCTTTTTTCACTTGTTTTAGTTTGTCTAGATAGAATTTGGTGATTTATAATTAAACTGTTTTCACATGCTTTTTATAATTACTTAGAATTTTTTTATTTTCTATAATTTTTTAAAGAAAACTTGATTTTAACATTCTACCCAACAGTCTTATATAGAAATGAAAACAGAGTTTTGCTCTTGCTTAAAAATGTTAACTGCATGGATGTAGTTAAACTCATTCAAAATTCAGGCTGAATTGAACAGCAACTTGCAAGACACAACACATTACCAGAATGCTATTTATATTCCAAATAAACAAATAAAGGTTTTAAGTATTTGTATTTGGATGCTTTGTTCTTTACTTGATGACTCAGGGAGTTATAGATTTCAAAATAGAGGTGATGGCAGCATCAAAAGAATGTCAAAATCCAGACCCTTTAAATTCCAAGAATATATTTAAACTCTATTCATAGAAAATTTCAATTTGATTTGACTGAAGGGAAACTAGAAAAAAAGCTTATTTTTTAATGTTCTTTCTACTTGAAAATTATCGACTAATTGGTGTTTCGTCTAGTTCCTAGAATCCTCGTAAAAATA
Organism: Orestias chungarensis; assembly: GCA_032876305.1. Classification (NCBI taxonomy): domain Eukaryota; kingdom Metazoa; phylum Chordata; class Actinopteri; order Cyprinodontiformes; family Cyprinodontidae; genus Orestias; species Orestias chungarensis. The sequence goes on from JAVLVB010000002.1 coordinate 6,821,484, forward strand.
CATGGAAGTTTGTAGTTCTGACCTAAAATTTTTTGCAAGGCACACCATATTTCCTGTTTTACAGAATTTCTTTGTTTTATCTTGTGTTGCAATAGATTTTCAAGACAGTTTAGTTAATAGAGAAGCTTTTTCTGCGTTTCCTGTTCCTTCTTTGCTTCAGCTCAACTTTTTCTCTTCAAACACGGGAGACAATAATCGTGCTGCTATTAGCTGTGAAGCACTTCGCAAAGAGCGTGCCTTTCTGTTGACAAAACACATCACATTAATTGGCTACCTAGTCTGAAGATTCTAATCAGGGAATTACCAGGGTTAATCTAAAGTAAGTTTACAGACTACTTAATTTATGTGTTTCCTTGTTCTGTCGACAACAGAAACAATTACAGAAAAAAAAGAAGACTTTCACAGTTTCCTATGATCAAATGCCTAATATCTAAACCAGGTATCAATGAATTCAAAGGGTTGGGAATAAAGCAGTGCTTCCACCTTTTGCACATTGCTAATCAGCTGGCTGATAGAAGTTCGAGTGATGCCTATTTTTTGTACACAAGACTAAATTCGTTGCAAATCTTATAAAAAGTTGTTAACTTAAAAGGCATGCTGGTTTTAGGTAGAAACTCATATTTTGGTTGATCTAGATATTAATAGCTTGATAAAAAACTGTAGCAAACTGAAAAATAAACCAATTTTGTCACATTTTGAGATTCATACTTCCACTTTAGGAGGAAGTGTTTACTCTCTAAACATCACATGACAAATCCATAGAATTGCATCATATAATGTAAACACACATCTAACATTTTAAAACTAATCACATTAGGAGTATAATGTGGAAAAAAGTCACCCCACAATTTATGGATAGTGAAAATATTTTTTTTTTGTTAGCACAAAATGAGGTGTGAAGGGTGCTTCAATAAAACCAAACTGTCAATTTTTTCTGTCTTTGCAATGATCTCTTTGACCTTAAATAAGACAAACATTGTGTTTTTGTATTTATTTATATTGTATTTAAAAATGTGTGTTTAATAACTGCTTGTCTATTATTTCTGGTTTCCGATGAGAAAATTAGGTTACCAAAACAGGATAGTGCACAGAAATTTTTATTTTTCCCATATTAGTCTAATTCATAAGGTCTGTGTAAATCTAATTCAGTAAATGTGAATTTCCACACTGTGTTGAAAGGGCAGGTGGTTGTGACACAGATGCGGTTCTGCACTTTCATTTGTTCCTTTCTAGTTGTCAACACACAGTCCATCTCATGCAAACTGTACTAGTTTTGATTCTGACATGCGTGGGAAGAGGTCATAATGTGTGTGGAGGATTTGTGTCATCTGTGAGTGGGCTACTGAAAAAAAACAACCAATGTTCAGATGAAAATTTTTAGCTTGACCAAAACAATAACTGTCGGATAGCCAAAGAGGGAGGATGACGCGATTCCCATTCTGTGCTCGACAGTAATGATTCACTATAAAATAAAAAATAAACGCACTGAGCAGAGGAGGTAACCTACACAGTGACGAAGAGAGACAGGGAGAAAAAAAAGGCAGAAGAGATGAAAACCAGCACAGGTTCCTGGCTTCTATTTCTGGTTTGTTTAGCTGTGCACGTCTCTGTGGTTTCCTGCCCCCAACCTCTACGGAAAAGTCACACTGTGTGAGAAAAATGCTCCCTTTCTCAACAGACGGAAGAGATTTTTAATGAAATAACCATACTCGACAGTTTCTCCATCTTTATTTCCTTTCTTCATTTATCTGTTGACATATTTGTTCATTTAGTCAGAGTTTCACCAATCCCCCTCCATCCAACAAAATGTGGCCAAGCGGCAGTGCAGTGCCGCAACACCTCCCCTCAAATACTTGGTTTCCATGTCGTCCTCTAGCACACAGTATGTGGGTTCACACAGAACAAGCTTTCATACACATTTCATGAAGCTGGGGGGAATGTATAAGCATGAAACATGACTAGTCTGACTATTTAGGTCCTTCATGGTTTTAGTATGAAGATAAAGGTGATATATGTAGGTATATTTACTAAATATACTAAATGGCATAGATTATATAGTAAATAATCTAGGCCATGTCTGCTATCCAATATCCATCTATCAGTTTTTGTTGGTGAACACCTCTCAATTGCAGTGTTAGTGGATGCTAATTTTTTTCTGGATGTATGTATATACTAACTCATTTGTGAACATTTATTTATCATACAATAAAGAAACACTGATCGTAAAATAATACGTGTATAAAACTTCACGGTAGTAACAGTGGTTCTAAATAGTGGTTTCCCAGTATGATATTGAAATTACATATGGGTCCGATTTCAGCCAGAAAAACTAATGTCAGATTATATTGGCCTGCATCTAAAATCTTCTATATCAGCACTCCAACACAAGCAGTCCATTTAAGCGTTTGATTCCTGCCACCACTGCAAAAAAATTGTCATTTACTTAATTCAATTGTAGAAATTTTATTTATGGGTCCAAATGAATAATAATAAATTGATCTGTTTTTGTCATAACTGTTTTCGTTAACTATTGTTCTCTAAGAAACATCACTTAATCAAGCCGTTTTTAACATTCCACATTACAAAATTAATAAAACTATGTAGTATTCATGCTAATATCCTACCGGTTCAATATTGGTACTGGCCAATACTGAAGATTGAAACATCTGTATTGTTTTAGAAGTGAAAATGTCATAATAATAAAGCTAACAAAAGATTAAAACAAAGCCAAGGTTATTTTTAAAACCCAAACAAGTGGGTTAAAAAGTGCATTACGGACAGAGCAAAGAGAGTCGTGATTTTTATTTTTTATGTATTCATAAATGGGAACACGATCAATAACATAAACAGTGAATCAATCCATAAAAGTGGCCAAGAGACAATTGTTGCATCAATAAATTTTTATTGGAATTTAACAATAAACTCATACACTATTTTCACACTAAAGACCTGTCAGCTCCATTATGGGATTTGCTTTTATTTCAGTCTCAAACCTTTCCAACTTTGACTTTTTAAATATGGCTCAATGTCTTTTTTAGGTTAACCTCTTCACTTTATCTTTTTAATTAAAATTTTATTTTATTAAAAACTGCACTAGAACTAGATGCAGGCTTAAATTTGAGGTCAATTATCACGTAGTAAGAAATACACACTGAGTTAAGACATTCATGTAATGTACACCCTTAAGATGGGGGAAAACAGATACTTACACAGGATAAGAAAAGCTCTGGATTAGATTTATAAACACAAGTGAAAGCCATAGGCCTTGAGATTTTTTTTTAAAGCAAAGGTTACTATTATTGTCGTACACTTTTGGCTTTAGGGGGAACTACTTATTTTAAGACAGAGGTTTAACTGTTGTTGTTATATCTTAATTAATTTTTGGAAAGAAAACTACCAAAATATTTTAAACCCAATTAACAATTTGGAAATGTTCAATTGCATCAAAACTTTTTGGCAGTTTTTTTTTGCAGGTCTCCGAACTCCTATTGTTAAAATTATTTTAAACTTGACAATTATTTTAGTAATATTAGACTGAAAAACAGCTATTAAGATAAAAAATAATAGCAGTCAAATAGATTTCATTCATGTAGAACTTATTAAGAAATCATTTAGAATTTTATTATACAGTTTATATTTTAGCTTTTGCTATTTCATAGTGGGGATTTACATTGGTAGTATAACTAAAACAGCAGTCTTCTTTTATATTTCCCTTTTTAAAATAGTTTTATGACTTGTAATGTTACACGTATTCTGTTTTTATCCTTTCCTTTATAATTTTATCATGTGTGTTTATCATCTTTCTTTAGTACAGAATAGTTGCCATGTGTTGCGGACTGAACGATGCGTCTTCACTTTGGTATGAAACTTTTAGTGTCTGATTTTTGTGTTTCACTGGTCACTATCCAAATCTTAAGTCAGGCCACCAGATAATTTCTTAGAAAATCAATTGTTTATTCAAGCAGTTATGAACATTTTAAACTGTTAGAACCTAAAGTCAAGCTAAAAAAGGATCATGCATGTTCGGATCTGTGAAGTGCATAAATAAACACAGTAGTCATTACAGTGACTATGTCTAAGACTGTTAGTAAAGTCCCTACGTCTAAAAGAGACAAAGAAGTTAAAACTTTCTATGAAAATGATTGATATATGCAGCTTGGTGATGTGCAAGCTTTGGAGCAGCATGGATTATGTAAAAAGCTCATCCCCACCCAGCCATCGTATTAACAGAGACGCTCTTCCCATGTTTTCCCTGCGGCAACACCATTGTGGTACCTTTTCCAGCATGAGGAATTATTACCAATGAAATCACTTCAGGTATTTGACCTCACCAGGATGAGGAACTGACCACTGAGATGTCAGAGGAATTACTATGAGCTGCAGATTGCTCACGCAATTAAACACACACAGAGCTGCATTTACAAAAACATCCATCCCAGAACATTCTTACCCCTAGATAACGCCATCTTCACAGAGCACCACCCTTCTGCATTCCTGAAGAGACAAACAATCTGATAACAGACTGATGGTAGACGATTAAAAAAAAAAGTTTTTTTAAAATGTGCCCTATATGTGACGTAACAAAGAAAAACAACCGCATTCTTTTTGATAAAACACATCTCACATGCTCTCTTAATTCTTTCACACACATCCACTCACATTCACAGCTCTACCTCTGCCAACACTATCCCTCAGGATAGAGTCCACCTGGTGGGATCGGAAGGCTGAATAAAAAGCTCCAATTTTCTGAACGAGTCATCAATAGGAGTGCGCATGACTACGTCTTTCTGTCACTCTCCACAATAATTGTGTTTTTTATTATTATTGTGTTATCCTGGATGAAGCAGAGAGTGTGCCTGATGCAAGATGCCAGCAGTATATCAGGTTTGTTACTAGGTATGCCTTTGATTTCATACTGAAACAGTTTTCTGATAAAAAGTCAACACATCTCTTCTCTGGTCTATTTGGAATATAATGCTATGCCTTGAGGTTACATAAATTCTAATGACCTTAGGAGGATAAATCCCATGATTTACTCAATGTTTTCCATACGACGGACAATACTAAATGCAAATGAAAAGGATTGACTTTATGTAATAATGCCATAAAGTGCAATGCAATAATAAAGAAAAACTGAAAACAGTCTGCTGTCATTCATGGCAGCAGACAACGGCCATTTTGCCTCACAATTCATTACAGCCAATTGCTCTTTGTTCTCGCCTGTGTAGCTCTCACTCCAACATGGCAGTGCCGCTTACGCTGCTAAGAAAAATAATAAACGCACGAACAACACGCATCCCTCTTCCTGAGACAGACCTCATTGAACATTTATGAGGGAAAGTGCCCAGGCTGTTCAATAACAGTAAGGGCTTGCTCGATGAAGGCAAATGATTAAGACTGAGCGTAGTTTAAAGTGGATGGCATTAATAAGACTAATGAACTGCTTGGAAGCAGCCGCAGCCGCACACGGCTTTGTACAAATGGGAGGGGTGCAGCTTGGATGAAGCAGCAGTTATGCAATCGCAGCGCCGTGCACAGGGCGCTTTTACTGCAGCACCCCATGTTTGGCCATTATGGAGATGCATCTGTGGCTGCTGACAGCTACAGAAAAGACCATCGCTCCCCCAGTCATGCGCTTTGCCTCTGCAGAGATCTGGCAAATGTCATCATAACTTACAGGAAACCGTCAAGACTCTATCTACATCCGAGCTCACACATGAGCTGTTTTAAGTGACGCTTTCTACCTCTTAGGTTTTGATCTCTGATCCCACAAGAAGCTGTGGCTCTGTGGTTCTGTGGGCATTATCGGTTTCTCTCCACTTTTACATCAGTGCGTGTCCTATGTCTTCAACCAGGCTGACATGATGCAACATCTGTGCAAAACATGTCAATAACAAAAACAGAACACCTCACTTTTTCCTATGCTTGTACAAAAAAAGAAACAGCCTTGAAGCTGTTAGGATGACAAGAATGAATGAGATGTAAAGCTTCGCCTCATTCTCACCTGTCCTCTTTAGGTGGGTTTCATATTCCGGCCATTTTTCCGCTTTAACAGGCTGCTTTTGCATGTGATGACAAACTGCTTTGAGTTCTTTGTTGCCAGGGTGAGGATACTCTCTGCCTCTTTTACTGTCCGTCTCTATTCTCAGAGCACCAACAACATGGAGGAAATGTTAAGATGGTGGAAGCTGTTTCAAGGTAGACGAATCAGTCTGCTTTCATCATACCTCAGCACCATTGGCTCTCTGGTCTCGTTCTACTCCAGTTTTCCAGTCTTTCTCCTTTGAGTTGTAGCTAAGCGTCTCTCTTCTTGTGTCCTATTCTTCATCCCAGTTGGTTTTTGCTTCCTATTCACACAAAATGCATCTTATTCTGTGCAGCAGCCCAAGATTCGTTCACATTTCAAATCTCCCCATATAGTTGCCCTCCTTTCCTAACACTGTCATTTCCTTCTTTCCTTCAGGTGAGCCTCCGTCTTATCTTTCTCACCCTCTAACCTGCTGTCATCCCTCAGCTGGCTTTCCTTACTGCTCTTTCTCCTCCACCATCCGCTCAGTCACACATGCGCAGTGTTCCCACATGCACACACATCGACTCACACACACACAAACACACACACAGACAGACGCACTGTTCTGTCTCATCTGTGCTTCTGGCTCAGTCCTTATTCATGTATTTTATTCAGCCTGCCCGCCCCCTTCCTGGCTTCCTCTCTCTCTCTTTCTGTCACTGCAGAACTCACTGCAGTGTCTCTGCAGGCGGGATCACGTTTGCCCAATGCCAGAGAAAATACCTCGGCCAATCAGGATGGTTCACCCCACCCCCATCTAAACACACAAATGCATACACACACAAGGCCTTTTCTGAGATGCAAAAAGACACCAAAAGCAATGAATCATATTTTATATGCAGGCATATGGTAAAGCAGCACCAGCCAGTGAGACAGAGAGCTTGTTATGCTGAGATAAGGGAAGCAGAAGCTGACTTATATATCGGGTGTGTAGAAATGTGGATGCTTAGGAATAACAGACCCTTCATCTCCATCACAAATAGTATTTAAATTTCTTAAACCAGACTCAAATTCAAATATAGCATCATAGGCCCTTCTCTGAACATGCAGGAACGTTACATAACAAGGATTTTGTTATGTTTTGCGTCTCGCTCAAGAAGCTTTAACACAGACAAGCAAATAATCCTCAGACCCTAGCGTAATAAATACATGCCAGATTTAAAACATATGAACATCTATTGCATAATGTCAGGAAAACTGAGCATCAAGAAGCTTCCGTTTTGAGTGTTAGCATGATTTAGTTCTCTAAGCTTCTCATATGGACGGGAAAAAAAGACACAGCACTTCACTCAACGTACCGGGGGGAAGGTTTTCTCGAAATAATATTTAGCGAGATTTTTTTTGGTATCACTGTTTTCTTTGCTCGGTAAAATGAATGTGCTTCTCAGTTTAGGCATCATGTCTGACACAGTCTTTCTCCTTAGTGTGGGGCAATAACTAAACACAGAGCAACATGCATTTCACAGAACTAAATGTAACTTCCTTATTTTATTTTGTTTTATTTTGACAGACTTGTGGTTAGAAAGCTTTTAACTGACAGATCCTAATCAGGTTTTGCTGGAATTTTATGTGTTGCGTTTATGTTAAATACTGTGACCCCGCATGAATTGGTCAGTGTAAACAGGGCGTTGGGATGACCACATCCAAACATTTGTGTATTTGGAAGACCTGTTTGTTGCCCGTTTTGCTGATTTCTTAACATCTTGCTTCAATCGTTCAACTTAATATTCTTTCCTTAATTTCAAACGTGTTACAACAATTTTGTGTGTTGGAACATAACAACTTGCAGTAAAACAGCCACATTACGTGACACAGGCATCTAGTACAGTGCTTTCGGCTTACAAGGTTCCTCCTTTTTTTGACCAAAGGCAATGGTTGTCATTATGGCTAAACCCCTTTTTGCCATTGTTTTGTCAGACTGCAGGAAATGGGGTTTGTTGTGTCTACTGTCAAGGCTCAAGCTTCATGGTGGGGTGGCAACATTATTGCGAAATGTGTAGTGGCATTGTATGTGTTCCTATTTTCTATTATTATTTACATAATAACAACATTTATGCCATTGTATGTGAACAGATATAACATCGGGTAACCACAGTGGTTTAACAACAGCCGCGCAACTTAAATGTATGGAAGGTCGTTTTATTTAAAATTAAATAAATGAATATTTAATGAAATAATTTAATATCCTCATTAAATTATATTAAAATTAATATTTAAAGACGATTTAAAAAAAATTTTAAATACAATTTTAGGTATTTAACTTTTTCACAAATGTTATTTATATATTTTATTTATTTCACAATGGCATTCCATAGCACGCAGTAATTAAGAATAATGGTATTTGGTGGGAGGATGATATAAATAACCGATGTAGTTACAGTTTTTAACCAGTAGGCGATGCTGATGCCTCGGCTGTCTTTGTTGTGCTCCAACATACAAGCCCTGAAAATTGCCAATTGCTGTAGGCTGCTAGAAAAAAAAAAAAAAGATATCCACTGTTGTCTTATTCAGGTGTTCAGTTTTCAATTTCACTTTCGGTTACATTTTACAATCAGCTGTGAATATTTTAGTTGAACCTCCTCACATGTGGCCATGTTTCATTTAAAGTAACAACAATTTTTTGGACATCCACATGAAATGACAAGTTAAACTTAAAGTTAGACAGCGGGTTACTTTTCTTTCATATTTATTCCCATATTTTTAAACTACTTTTGATGATTTTCTAAAACTGTGTTACCACTTTAAAATTTAAATAAATAATTATCTTGCTAATGGAGGAACTGCAGGGTATAGTTTTGCCTTTAGCTGGCTACTTAACCAATAGCTGATATTGTCCTTTTTCATATCATATTATTTAAGTGTAAACTTGTTTTAAATATGTATAAAACACCACAAGATGTCTGTTTGTGGTGCTTTCAAATAAACTTTGACAAGGAATCAGCATGCATCAGCCAGCAAGACCTTCCCTTTTGTAGAATGCAGTTTACACACTTAAAGAAGCCATTTACTTTTCAAAGCCTACTTTTCTCTGAAGAATCTCGAGAGTGCCGTCTGTTTACCATGTGCAGTGCTTATAAAGTAAGAAAAAATGTCTAAGTAAGAAGGTTTGGATTCCTCTTTTAAAGAAGTGTTTCTTAACTTCCTTACAACTCACAAGTGTCGTAACACAGAAGAGTTCCTCGCAGTTGTTGAACCTTATTCCACGAAAACTGTAGCAATAACCATGACATGACTATTTTAAATGTTCAATTTTCAATTTAATTAAACTTATCTTTTTGTTTCTGGTAGGATTTTTGTACAAAAAAGGCACATAACACAAGATTTTAGATTATTACTCACCCTGAGCTCTGAAGCGATCTTAGTCAGCCACACAGTTTTTTTTTTCTTCCTTTATAAGACATTATTATCAACTTCATCACGGTGGTATATCTGCTCCTGAAAAACCAGTCTCTCTTTTTCCTCCTTTTATACTGCAGTACTCTCTACACTTCATGATATATAAAGCATAGATGTTTTAAAAAAATGACATTAAACCAAGATTCATTTTAAAGCTTGAGTTAATGATGCTTCAAATACATCAATATTCAATCATACCTACCGTGTGTTGAGACAAATCCATCAGTAAATCCAGCTATACTTATATTGTCCGTTTAAAAACAACCCGTGTGCTGGTTTGTCTAGATGTGTTGTTTTAACTATCAATTTTTCACACATTAATGTAGATCTACTAGCCATTTTATAAAGTAGAACTTTTTCATGAAACAAAAAAAGTTTTTATGTGATTGTTTTTAGTTTTGTTTTTCCTTGCTCTTTAATTTTGAGTCTTTAAATTACTCTGCAAATTATTTCACCCGTTATGGAAGGATTTTGTGTATGTTGTGGAAAAGCACACAATACACATTAACAAAAAACTGCAACCTTGCACCTCACAAGAATCTGAAGGCAAAGCATTTTTCACATTAATTTTATCGATTTAAAACATGAACAAAGTTAAATAAACAGGCCAATGAATTCAGCAACGGTTGACATTGCTTTGTGGTTTATTCATAATAACTTATATAAAAAAATTTAGGAAAGTGAAAGTAGCTTGTGCTTCAGTCAGGGTGCCATGAAGTTCACTGTTCTAGTGAGCTTTATGTTATGTTAGGGTGTGTTAGGCTTATCTTAAGGTCATATGCTAGATAATTGTAAAGGATGGACTTCTTAGCAAATAGTTAAACCTTAGGCTTAGACAATAAACATAGTCAAACTTGGTTTTATATTTTCATTTAAAAAAATCACTTTTACAGTCCTTTAAAAATGAATCAAAACATCTGTCCAGCCATCTAGAGTCATAGAAGTGACACATCCAAGAGGGAACCCCAGTCATCTCGCACCTCTGTAAGATCTTCCAAGTTATTTTGAGGTAACCCAAGGCATTCCCAGACCCAGATATAAAAAAATATATATCCCACCCACTAAGTTCTGGATCTGCCTAAGACTCTCCTAACATTTAGACGTGACTGTAAAACTTCCAAATGGTTGATCGTGATTCGATGCCCAAAGCATGTCAGCTTACTCATTTTTGTTATGGATAAGCCGAGGTTCTACTTTGAGCTCCCTCAAATAAATAAAAAATCAATAATGGACCTCTTCACCCTATCTATAAGGTGCAGTTCAGCAAGCCTCCAGAGGAAGCTCATTATGTCTGCTTGAATCTGATATCTTGTTCTTTCTGTCATGATCCATATCATATTATTTTAGCTGAGAGTTGGAATGTAACTAGACTGGTAAACCAAGAACTTTGCTTTTTGGATTAGCTCTTTCTTCACCACAACAGACTGGAGGAAAAACTGCATTACTGCCAACAAAGGTCCAATTTGTTTCCTGTTTTATCCTGCTAAAGCCTTGCTCTTAGTGGAGCTGAATTTCACCAAAACTGCTTTACAAAGAAAAATTCTCCAGTGCATGCTACCGATCATAGCCTGAGGAACCCAACAGAAATACATCATCTAAAAAAAAAGTTAAGATCCTGAAGTTTCCAAACCAAGCAGCATCTTTTGTATAACTCTATTTGAGATCCTGTCCATAATGAGTCCAATGTGTACTGGAAACAGGCTTGAGTTTGTGCGAAGAACGCTTACACTGAATGAAAAACTGTTACCTCTTCATGAGTCATTAATTATATTTAGAAAAACCAGTGAGCTAATAACTATAATTGTATTTTTTGCCAAAAGACCCAATGTCCTGTATGATCAATAAGCCTCCTTACTGACCTTGGACTTGGTAATTCTCAGTTGTACCACAATCAGCAAATTCACTATTTAATTGATAATCTTATCGGATACAAAGTCATTTATAGTTTCTGGAGGATAAGATGTGGACTGAGGAAACAACATTAAAGAATGTGAGTCCTCCCAAGGCAGAAATAATAAAACCTTTATTAGTGACTTGCTTATATTATTTGTAATGTAGTTAATTATAAAACCTTAGATAAGGCTATGTTTGTTATTCTTGGAAACATAAAATGTCATTTAGGCATTTGAAAAGTAGGCATTTTTTGTCAACAAAATGTTGGTTTTACTAAATTTAGGCAGAAATTTAAAGTGAAAACAGACAACAAAAAATCTATTTTACATTTTTATTTACAAATAATTTTCGACCACTAGGTAGTAGCAAAGAGAGGGTCTGGGTGCTTTGAAGCGTTGCAAACCCTCTCTCTCCAAACAGCGAGATGGTTTTATACATTAACAACTAAAACAATACACAAAGTTTCGTGCATACAAGTAAGAAGTGACAGGACTTGTGGACTTTGAGCACACATAATGAGAAAAAACCCAGCTGAGGTCGATGAATGAGGTAGCACAGGATTTACATTCTGAGGGAATTTACAACCATCTTGTTTGTCCTTCACTGGTTAAATATTACAAGCTTCTTCCAGAAAGAAATCTTTTTTTGTCATGTTGTACCTTTTTCATTATGACTTAATGCAGCATCTGTTCATAAATACAGCAATTGTTCGTAGACATTATGTTTTTTAACTATGAGAAATTAGGAACTAGCATTAAAACTAATTATTATCAGATGTACCTGTGCAGTATGGAAATAAAAATTTTACATTTTTTTATGTGCTAACTTCTTGGAAGATAAGCACGAACCCAAATTAGAGTTACATTTATGAGCAGTTCTTAATAACAGCGCTACTCTCTTCTCACAACAAAATAAAAGGCACAGCCCATTTTATACAAGAATATCTACAGATATGACAAATTTGTGAGTATTTAGGAATCCTGACAAGTCTGGTGGGTTAATATGTTACACCATGGTGTACTGGTTTACTGCAGGTGACAAATGCCAGGAAAAGCTAACTGTGGAGGAAAATGCTTTGAGGAAGAACACACTTTGTGTCCCGTGTTAGATCGGATTCCATATTGAAGTAAGAATAATCACGCACAGTCAGGAGTTTTCCTCATTCTGTTCAGACGGTAATCGCAAATGGCATGGTTACAGTTGAAATCCACGTAAAACCCTCTGATTTAAGTAAAAATTACATAATCCAGGTCAGGTCAGAGTCAATGGGGCTCGACTAACCGAAGTATCCGTGAAAGAACACAGCCACACACAGAAGAATGATGGCATTTGCGTTGACAACGTTCCTCCATATAGGCTTCTCTGATGTATCTGTGAGCTGCTTCTTCAGTTCTGCTTCCTCCTCTGGAGTCAGTTTTGGTGCTTTCTTCTGCTCCAGTCCACAGAAGCACAGCAATGCTTTCTTGAAGAATCCCGGTTCCTTCTCAGATTCTGAAATGAGAGCAAAGACATATTTTTTTCAACACATCTTTAAAACCACATTAATGCTGAAATAGTTTTCCTAACAATTAAAATGTACAATTAAATTTTTATTATATATATATATATATATATATATATATATATATATATATATATATATATATATATATATATATATATATATATATATATAATTATTATTATTATACCTTCAGACTCATCTTCGTCGTCCTCCTCAACCCAATCATCCTGTACAATGTCCACTCTTTCCTCTGTACTGTCCTTCAGACTCCAGCAAAGTCGGTATAGCTGGTGAAGACAACATATTTTGTGAGAAAAGTGCAGTAGATATTTTGCACTTGACATCCTAAATAAACTAGTTGCTGAAATCTTATATCACCCATTCTTTGACACAGGGGCATGTAACTTTAAATAGAAGTTGGATAGAACACAATGATGAGCAAAAAATAAATAAAAATGTGTGCAGGGAGCTCATGTTTCCTTTTCAATTACAGTTTTTCAATTACAGTTTTTCAATTGCGGTGCTGTGAACAAATTTTAAAAGCTCAATATTAAGCTAGCCTTATCTTAAAGCTGCCACGTACATGCTTGTCATCGATGGGCTTGGTGATTAGGGAGATTCCAAGTATGATGATGCAGGAGATAAGGAACAGAATCATCCCAAAGTAGAGGTAATGGACTCCACAGATGATGTCAGGACAGTTACTCGGGTTCGCACAGCTCCCTGTCCCGTAGACAAACTCTGCAATCATCCTGGTCAGTCCTATTATTAGGCCAATTGTGAGTCCAAAAAAAGCACCCTGGAGGAAAAAAATAAGTTTTGCATTAAATTAATACACAGCTTCTATTTAGGAATGACATACTGCAGCAATAAACTTGGTTTGAAACAGAAGCTAAAACAATTAAAACAACGCACTCTGTTAAAAAGGTATCAAAAATCCACCTTCAATGTAACCCTAACAAGTTATGTCTAATTTTCTTCACTGATCCGACATACATCCTAGTATCTATCAAAGTCACAACTAGAAATTGTCACTACTTGATAGCTATTTGTGATTAAACAGCTCACAAACTATATAGTTTGTTAGATTATGGCCACTTTGCCCATAAGGTAACAAACTATATAGTTTGTTACCTTATGGCCACTTTGGCCATAAGTGTGATTGTTCACTTTGGGAGTTTTTTTTTTTTTAAACATGCACTATGAAACATATTACTGTTATGTAACCTATCTAGTTAAGCATGTTTCTCAATCAGCGTAGAGCATTAACTGCTTATCTCAGTCATCAAGTCCCTACATCCACTGGCCAGAGAGATAAGCTTGGACATTTTTTTTCCTGGCAATTGTCTGATTCTTCGAGACTAAAAGTTTTCCTGAGCCAGAAAAATAGCTCCCGGCAAACTCTAGGGATTTGTAATTATACATATACTCCATATTTTATGCATAGTTGAAGGCTGTAATATAGAAGGGCAGCTAAATGTACAGCTTCTCTTGTTTGGCTCAGTTTATTTCTTATGATGACCATAGTAACACATGCGTTACTGCATGTGAGGCTGCTCACGTTCATCTCCAACTCCTGACTTACGTAAGACAGCAAAATACTTGTACGTTAGAGACTAACACCCTACTTGGAGGGATTTATTAATTTCCTTTTTGTCTTTAGAAATACAGCCTCAGGATATTTAGAGTTATGTTTTTCCTGCTGCTAAAAATTCATCTGTGAATTGAACCAGTGCATAATAAGCCAAAACTTTGTCTTGATATACTAGTCTAACCTGCACAGGGAGCAAGCTAGGCAGTGTGCTTAGAATGTGAATGCAGCTCTTGTATTGGTTATAAAAAAAGTGCATTGTCCTATAAAACCTCATCCACACTTGTAGTCCCACAGTCCTGACTCCAGAGAGAGAAAAAAAAAGAAAAACAAGTGGAGGAACACGATAGGGATCACCGTACTGCTTTTTCTATCAACTAGCTCTTTCCTCAGTCTTTCCCAAAACCAGACGGTAAAAGTTTCTGTTACAACCACAACAGTAACGCTGAACTAAAGTTAAAACTTACAGGTTCATTAACTCTTTTACAAAACATGGCAAGCATGAAGACTGCGGCCACAGGTGGAGTGAGGTAGCTGGTGATCGACTGAATGTAGTCAAAGAGCTGGCCACTCTGGGCCGACTGCACCACAGGTATCCAGGCTATGCTTAATCCGATCAGGATCACAATAAACACCCTGAAAAAATGTTAAATAAACAATTGTCATGGCAGAAGTCCTGTATGCAAACAGTAATCACAGTAAAGAAAAACTAAAACAACTTTTACCTGCCGGCAATCATCAGTTCCCTCTCTTTGGCGCGAGGACGGACCTTAGTATAGATGTCCATGGTAAAGAGAGTGCTGGCGCTGTTAAATATTGACGTAAGGGAGCTCATTAGAGAGGCCATCATCACAGACAGCATCAAACCCCTCAGACCTTTAACAAAAACACAGAAAAAGGTAAATATAAAAAACCATACAAAAAATTTGATTCAAATTTTAAGACAATAATGTTAATCTATTCACCATTAGGCATGAGCTCCACTACCAATTTGGCATAGGCAATGTTGGTGCATCCAACACTTGCACCACAGTATTTTTTACATTCATCCGGATCCACACACGCCACCACATCTGAGTTAAATGTTTAAGAGATGGTTTAAGTTTCACAGGTAATTAACACCAGTTTTTTTTGTTGTTTTAAGACAAACAACAATCAACCACGCACCAGAGTACAAGATCCTGCTTATCATCCCTGGGAAAACCATGACAAACATCGGCAAAAGCTTCAGGTAGCCACACAAAATGCAACCTGCTTTAACATGAGAGAGATTCTTGGCTGAGAGGCAACGCTGGACGATCACCTGCAGAATAAAATAAGGCATTGAAGGCAAGTATAGGTTTTAAACACATTTCTGAAGGATTACTAAAAATGTCAATACTACTGTTACATAATACTTCTACTGTATCAAGAAAAACGTTACACTTTTACAACAAGCTGTTGCTGGTTTACTTCATTTAGAGATCTTTGCTAAGAAAAACTATAAAACTATTTTGAAATGATTTTGAAACTATTTTGAAATGATTTGTAAATGATTGTGGTGAACATGCCTGTAAATGAATAACCATTTCTGTGAATGTAACAATAAGTTAGCAGATAAAGGACCATTTCATATTGATCATTTTGATTTAAGGCAAATGTTGCTTTTGAAATTAATCATTCGAGCTGAGCCATAAATTAATAAACGGCAATGTTAGACAGCAAAAGCTAAGTAAAAGCGTGACTCATAGTAATATTAGGGTAAGTTATTTTTTCATATTTCTGATTTTTTCTTAAAAAAATAACAGCAAAAGTTTTAAGATTCCACAATAAACCTACTTACTTATTTTAGTAAACACGAAAACATGTATTTGTATGAGTATGCCATTACTTTTCAATAAATTGCATAATGACCACTTTGACAGGTGAGTATAAATCAAATCGAGTCTGTTTTACGTTTATAGTCTGATTATAGTAAAAACAGGATGCCAGTATTTGTGAAACGTAGAATTTGTGTCTAGGCAACTGTGAGCTAAAAAAAAATCCCAGGAGGTTAGCAAAATATTTGTGAAGTAATTGCAAGTCGGATCATCGATCTTGATTTTACTCCAAAGGACTGTTATCTGATAGAGCTCTTCACTATCAGCCGGCAACCTTAGACCGCCTCAGTGATTCTGTCCAAAACAGGTGAGATAAAGAAGCACGAATGTGCGTACGGTTATGTAAAAATAAACTGGATACGTTTATGGCCTTAGATTGTTTCGGGTATGTAGTAAAACCTGTTACTGAGTCATTGGAAGTAGCGTTACTGGTGGTTACTGACCTGATCTGTGCACCAGTACCAGGTGGCCTGAATGGTGAGTCCAAACACCAGGCCAGGCCAGGGCAGGTCTCCTGTTACTGGATCCCTGAAAAGGTGGAAGGAGTCTGTCCGGGGCTGGTAACACTCTGCACTGATGTTTCCAGTGACATTGGGTATTGCTTTCATGTAGAGATCTTGGAAATTTTCATAGCCTCCTATTTCACTGAAAGCTGACAGATGACAGAGGAGTGCGTTAGACTAAGGGATACTCTTCAATTTCTTAATAATGTTGCAATAAAACCAACCATGTGTGCAAGGAATAAATTATAAATAAGGATTGTTGTTCATTACCAAAACCCATGAGAATGAAGGATCCAACAATCATGATGATGGTCTGTAAGGTGTCTGTGTATATCACTGCAGCCAGTCCACCTGAGAAAAAACATGACGTGAGCAATCTGTAAAGTTTGGTATTCAAAACAAAGGAGACTAATATCTCTGCTAGAGAAAATACGGTTATCTTGATTTTATGTAACTGTTATTTTAACGCTCGTCTTGTAAAAATTGTTTTCAGGTGTGTGGAATATTGCAGAGCAGCAACTATTTGGGGCCCTATTTGAGGTTTATCACCATCCATGGGCAATTAACCATGAATACACCACAGACAAGCAAGCTAGGAAGGGAAGGGTTTTCTCTTTACATGTGTTTTTACATCTCTTGAATACATGTGCCTTGAGAAGACTTTACCCTCACTTAAGGTGTCATTTGCATAGATAGCAGTTTTTTTGTAGACTGCATTTATGAGGAAAATGTTGATATCTAAAAAGGAAGTCAATTTCTACAGGAGGATGGACCTGTGACGGTGTACAGCGCAGTAATTGCCAGTAGCGCGATAACACCAACATAGATATTCAGCCCAAGAGCCTGCTGGATGACTATGGCGCCAGAGAACATGTCGGCCTGGGAGGAGAGACACAGGGTGTATTAGTTTTTTTCCTTTGTGGCATCTATTCTTGAAACGCAAACATTAAAATAAACAAACTTACGGAGATCTTTGTGAAGACGTAGAGGAAGAGGGAAAGCACAGAGAGATAGATTCGTATACGCTGTCCTCCAAACCTCTTGTTCAGGTACTCAGGCATGGTGACCACCTAGACAAATGAAATGATATTTGGATTTATCAAGACACAACAAATGTAATGAATGACCTTTTAAAAAGAAAATGTTGTGTTGTTTACCCCAGCTTTAATGTAGATTGGCACAAAGAGCCATCCTAGAATGACGACAACGATAAGAGCCTGGAACACACAAACATCAAGAAATGATCAAACAAGTTTTTTTTTTTCTTCTTTCAAATCCACTAAAACAAAATTTGGTAGGATTATGTTACGGAAAACTTACATTCCATTCAAATCCACCGATTGCTATACCAGCAGCCGCAGCAGTACCAGCGATCCCAACAAAATGGCCGCTGCCGATGTTACTGGCAAAGAGTGAAGCACCGATCTGTAAAAAAAATAGTTTTAAACAAGAAGATATGCCACAAGAGTTGATAGACAACAGAATCTTTGTTCTGCTAATGAGAGTTTTAACCCTTTTTTTTTGGATGGGGGGGCAAAACACGACGTGTTTGACATCTTTGGTTCAGAACGGGCTTTGAGCAAGGAATACAAAGCTTGTCTCAGGTCCTGGATAAGATTGTAATCAACGCCTTATGAATCAATCCTGCGCTTGCGTGTCCTCTCATCTTGGTTATTATTGTTGCATTTGCATTTTTTTTAACATCGCTTCTTCTTTCCAGTCAGTTTCCCAATTATTTGCTCAGGTATAGCAATCTGAACAGTCAGGTTCCATAGCAATAACGTTTTGTGACATTCACTGACAACCACAGTGTCAGTGATTGTGTACTGGACACCTGTCACGTCAGCAATCCTCCTTCAGATTACATACACAATAATTTGGCCATAATCTTTGTCATTGGTTAAAAATTATTTTTAGCAGTCGTATGCAACACTCTATTGTTATAAGCAACAGAAGTTGTGGTTTCTATTAACCCAAAGCCCTTAAATATCAAAATCTGTACAATACAAAGTAAAAGTTCAAGGTTTTTAATTGAATAAGTTAAAACAATTAACTTTTTAACAGCATTCTAAATTATTGACAATACCTGTTCTAAACTATAGCAATATTGTAACACTACCAATAATTATATCCCTAATAACGATGTGACATGACATTAATAACTAACTAACTAAGGATTACATAAGATCTACAGAATCATATCATCTAATGCATTGTTTAGTTTTCAGGAATGTATTGATGGTTTATGCTGTCTTTGCCAAGTATTGCACTAAGGAAATGTTTGGTCTCGTCTATTCATTTTTCAGAAAGCCTCATAGACTCATGCTGACACTTTGTAAATCTAAGGTTTTCAGATTTGTGTTCATCTTTCTCCAGAAATTCTCTCCAAACAAGCCAGGCTTCTCTGGTTATCTGTCATTGGCCTCAGTTAGCATTTACCATGTTGTGGCCTGAGGAGCAGCACATTTAGCTCTTGTAATCAACATTTTCTATTAGGACCACATATTCTGTTCTGCAAAACAGAAATTTACCCTTTACAGTGGCAAATGATCAAATTGTGGATGTTTTAGTAGCCTATACATTTATTCGGACACACCATTCCCACCTCTTTGATTAAAATCGAAGCTAAATACTTGGTGCTGCATTTACCAACGATGTTATTTATTAAAAGTGTTTGATGTAGATTTTTTTAATAAATAACTTGTATACACCCAAACTATCAGCCCGAGTAATAAAATGGCACCTACTTTCCAACACAACTGTTGCACTAATCTTATGTACTGTATATCTGCAAGGCAGTTGCAAAAATAGAAATGATCAAATCTTTCTTTTTTTGTGGTAGTATACTCACCGGCCACCACACCATACTCCTCCCTGCAAGGAAGAACCCACCCACAGTGGATCGATTGGTGCTCACCATAGCCTACATTAGGACAAGGAAACATCTTAGCAAACATTTCTCTGCAAAACATTGACGTCATCTGTTACATCTCTATATTTGTGGCCGAGTAACATTGCAGTTTGTGCAAAGTTAACTATTTGTGGACAAGGTTACTGATTAAGACATACAATTACAAAGAGGCACTCCTTCATGTATCAGTACTGTGCCAAAAGGTGCAAAAATGGTCTGTTCTACCTTACGCGGGGCAAAAATGTAAAAAAAAAATGCATTCATATGTATTAAACAATTATATTGATTCTTCAAGAATTTACAATAATTTGTGGCTATACAACAGTACACACAATGGAAAAGGCTTTAAATAAGTTAGTTTGCAACACTCACCCATACTCCCACAGCCAAGACAACCAGAAAGTAAATGACAATAACGGAGATGTCGGCGGCATTTTTGAGACCCACTGTGGGGGATGCATTCCCAGAGTTGTTTGAGTTGCGGACAAATCCAAAATAATCCCAGGCCATCTTGCTTAGAGTGGAAGTGTGTGACAGGAAGGCTTTAGGTCCACTGTGACTGAAAAACGCTCACAACACTTACCTTTATATCTTCTGTGATTGTGTGTGTGACAGCAAAGGGGGAGGGCTGTGCTATAGTGAAGGTGGAAAGAGGGAGAGGGATGAGGAGAGGGGGGGGGATATGTGCACAAAACTTTCAGAATTATTTCTCATGAATATTAACGCAAAACAGTGTCTAAACGTTCTAAAAATATAATTAATCATCAATTGTGAAGGAAAGTAAAGACACTTTTGTTCCTGTAAGCATTTTATGTCTGTTCTCTTTCTTGTTTTGTGGCTCATTTTTGCAGAGGTTTAGTTTTCAAAAGACTTGTTTTTTTTATGATCAAAATTTATACATGGAGCTAATATATGGAGCAGGTGTTATCTTTATATTAACGCTTCACTGTAAAACAACCAAAAAGGAGCCGGAAATAGTAAATATATGGTATTCCCCCCAAAAATAACAGGATATTTACCTGTAATTTACTCAGATTATTATTTTTTATTTTTCCATCATACCATAAAAATGTTCTTCATACTTTGTGTATGTAATATGCAGTGAATATTGCTACTTAGATGCTTGTAATTTTATGCCCAGTCAGCAAGATTTTGGTAGGGATACGTCAATGATAAAATATATAAAGGGGCTCCAATAATAATCAGATTTTATACATATTGTTGTTCATTAACTCTATCACTCTTTTAATTTAATTCACTGACCCCTTTTACAATTTTGCTTATATTTAGAGAGATCGCTAAAAAAATGATGTATTTAAAAAAGATTAATAAATAGCTAAACTTGTAATGATTTATCAAGTTTCATCCATTATTATTCAAAATGTAAGTTATATCATGTCATGTACTTTTTAATCTTAATGAACTCTGACAAAAGAAGATTGTGACATTTTCTTATGGAAGTCTATCACAAAGAAAAAAATAAAGCCTAACCTCACCTTCAACCTATAATACGAACTTTAAAGGTTTTTGATAATCTTCTTATTTTATTTTTATATCTGTGTGTTGATAATTAACTTTTGGAATGAGATGGGAGAGCCAAGATTCAAAAAGTATGAATAACAAAAAACTGTAAGCTGGTAAAAGATATATTATGAGATGGTGAATGTTTCAGTAACTTAAACGAAGCAGAAACAGCAATTAAAATATTTGTGTGGGTTTTTCTTTTTTCTTTTTTGAATGCCAATTAATAAAAGTGATATTAATCTCATTTTATCTTTATAATTCTTTGAATAAAAAAAAAGAAGACTTTCAGCTTAAAATGTATGGTCTCGTAAACCTGCTGTAAATAGACATACGGCCATTTGGATAAATGGTGATCATGATCCACATGTTTTCTATAGATAGATAAAAAAAAAGAAGTTTCTCTACAGAGCAGGTAAACCGACCATATGCGACCACTATCTCTAAGTCTGCGCATATAAAGTAAAGGGTACTGATGCAACTCATGTTGAGGTTGTTAAATCCCATCAACGGGAGTAGCAAAGCCAGGTGTCCTCACTTATGTGACTTGTTTTGGCCTCTGTCCCTCCAAAGCCGTTTTTATTATTACATGGATACAGATGGGTTTTTATTGTCCAAACTATAAAATATCAAAGATCATGTCAGAATAATCTTATCATCTTCTTGCTGCAGTTATTCTTGAGGCAGTTAATCATCAACTAAAGTACATTTGAATTGATTTTTAGGTTCTTTTTTTTTTTTTTTGCTTTTTAGCTATATCTTCAGATAATAGTAAATAGTACTAAATAAAGATTTTAAAAATAATAATAATAAGTAAGGAAAATACATTACTGACGATAAGGTTTGTTTTATTTTTCTTATCTCTCTGCATTAGTGTAAATTATTTTGGTGTCATCTTAACTAAACTTGTCTTCCACCTGTTTGCTGTGTCTCCCAGATTGCTAACTACAAATGGCTTGCAGATATTCTTTTCCCTCCACTTTGAGGAACAGAATTTAAGATTGACACATCGAGGAAATGTTATTGTGATGCTTTTTGTTTTTGTAATGCAAGTAACTTAGAATTTATAAATTGTTTCATTGTTCAATGTTTAACCTTTTTGTAAGCCGCTTTTGCTAGAAGCGTACACTAAATGCATTAATAAAAAAGTCCAGATAATATTATAGATATTATATATTAAAGATCGTATCCAAATGATATAAATTATATAGACCTTTTTGTTTAGTTTAATGTTACAAACTGGTCAAAATTTTCTACGCTTTTGATATTTTCCCAAATTGGGTATCATGACATGTTTTCAGCAACTTAAAGGTCACTTTGGTCACTGTAGGCTCAAATGTATTGGTTTACAGCTGGAGACACAACTGAGTGTTTTTTAATATATATATAAATGTATATTGTTTTTCGTATAGTGTTGTTTTTTCTAAACTTCTCATTGTGGTTGTTGCTTATGCATTCAGTCTTTTCTTCTGTTATTCAATTGCATTGCTCAAGGTTTCAGCATATTGTAGTAGCTCTGTTAATTTCGATTTGATTATTTTTATAAAAAGAAAAAGCTTTGATAGCTCAGTTTGGAGCACAAAAAATTGTTTGTTTGTTTATTTTGACAAAAAAATCTCTGGTTATAGCTGCGGTACAGTTGGAAGAAATTTTGCTGGTATATTCCTAGCATAGCAACCAGATGTTTTACAACTGGGCGCAGCTTATTAGCACCACAAATAAGGAAATAATATGTTAACTGCCGCTATAAATCCCAACAAGGCTGAAACTGAGGCACTGTGGATCCAGAGCAGGAGCCTAGAGGACAGAGAGATGTGAGATACAAACTGTACAGGAAGTCTTCTTTGCACATGCCCAATAGCAACCATCACAACAAATCGTTGAATATCTTTGATATTAAGAAACGGAACAACATTTGATATCTCTTTGGGTTTAATAAAGTATTTTTGAATTAAATTGATTAAATTAAAATTTCTTAGATCTGCCTTAAAAAAAAGAAATGAAAACGTACCACAGGCTCTATATTATTTATTATTTAACAATTAAGGAACGAGTAAAAACAATGTGATAAATAATATTTTATTGACCATAAAATAAAGAATAAAATGTATGTTAAGTGATGCAGTTAGTAGAGCTGTTGGTATGTTATCCTAGTGAACCCATCGGTTCTCTATGGAAACTCTGTGTTCCTCACACAATGCAAAAACACAATTCACATGTACATAAAACGTAGAGAGTCTTGCATCTGACAACAAGTGGTGTTATGTGAGCAACCACAGGAGCTCTTAGTCAACAGAGGTTATCTGGGAACTAAGGTTTCCTTAGTATCTCCTACTGCTCCCTCGTTATCTAGTATACAGAAATTACTTTAAAAAAAACAAGAATCTTGTGAATACAGGGGATAATACTTACTTAGCTCCACCTTTCTAATACTTTATCCTAATGGGTAACGTTATGCTCAGCTAACTATATAGTTAGGTTGCTACAGGCTTAGCCTGATGGAGGATTTCATATCAGTCTGGTACCTTTCTTGTCAATTCAGTTTGTATTAGCTGCTGCTATTTGAACTGATAACTTTATGTTTTCTCAGCGGGGTTTTCTCTCAATAGAAGCTACACCTTGTTTGGGTTTCTGTTAGCTGTGACATCTTTCTACAAGGGAGATGTTCTGAAATGGTGCTGCCTGCAGCTTAACGAAACACTCTCCTGCAATTAACTTTTACCTTGTACACAGAACGTACACTAACATGAGCTGCTCTTAGTAAGCCAGGTTCTGCTGAAAGTTTCTTCTTATTAAAGAGGAGCTTTTCATCTCCTATGTTGCAACATGCATGCATTGCATGAGGGATTGCTGTAAAGTCAACGACACAATGCAAGCTATCATCTACTGTTTCTGCATGATGATCCAGGAGGAATGAATGCTGCAAATCAAGACTTGCTGGGTTTCCTTAGAATGAAAACAATTCAAGCTGATCTTAATATCAAACTGGCTTGGGTAATTTTCAAATAAGCAAAATAAACTGTAATGTATAAATGATTGGATTGAAATTAACTCTCATGTAAAGTGTCATGAGATGTCATAAGATGTGAATTGGCGATTTCTAAATAAACTAAATTAAAATGAAATGAGCAAAACAATCTTCATCTGAAAAACTGTAGTACGTTCTTTACGGCTATTAAACATGTATCAGATATGTTCCATTTCCATCCAGAAATTAACATATTGCGATAAATGTGTATTAATGTGTAATGTCGATATTGCACATCTTGACACGAAAAAGAAAAAACTAATTGTTAAAATTAAGTGTGGAAATCTATCATGTCATAACTGTTTTCTTTGTTGAATTCTGTTTTTTAACCTAAATATATTATTATTATTATTATCATTATTGTCATTATTTTGGAAAAGTACAATCAATGTCATACTACACAAAAAGTGGATTTTTAAAAGACAAGAAGGAGTTTCTTTAAAAATTTCACACAATTTATTTGACCAGATTTGCGATTTTAAATTGGTTAAACTGAGACTTTAAATAATGAGAAGGCCTTTTTAAAATTACCCTGATTTAAAATAAAGTGTCAGTTTGTGACATCTGGTGGTCAGAGCTAAAGATAACACTAAGGATGCAATCCCAAAATGTACTTTTCGTCTTTCAAAAAGGTTTAATTTCAGTGTCCTAATTCCATTTAATATTTTTCAGTGAAATAAAAACATTGATTGTGAGCCACATAATCAATGTGGCTCACAATCAACCACAGAAATTTTTGGTAAAAATGGATGATCAGGTGTAGCATAGATCAGCTCATGATGATATTGTTGCACACAGTTTTTGATCTTATCACATTTAAAGTAACTTGCAGCTTCCAGAGATTGGATACATGTCATAAAAAACAACGTCCCAGAGGAAAGGGAACAGAGCTATCGCAACACCAGTAAAACATGCAACAGAACGTGTGCTTGTGCCTTTAAATGAGTAAATATTAACTAGAGTTGATTGCATTAGAAAATAAGACGAAGTTTCTAAATGTCTCAAACAGAAAGGTCTTTTGAAAGGTTTGAAACCAAAGAAGCGCATTCAGGCTTTTATCAAGTTTGTGAATTCATGCATGGTTTAGTTTTAAAGTCATCACTTCAAGTGCAATGCAGGAAAAAAACAAAAACATTTGACATATTTGCTTGCAAAATACTAAAAACCATCACAACATAGTAAAGAGTCAGAAAATGTTAATCCAAACTTTCAGAAAAGTCTTTAATTATCAATAGTTACACAAAAAAAAAGAAAACAAACTCAAGTATTGAAATGCATACGTAAGAGCAACAGCAATATGGACTTTGAACACATGACTGAAAACTTCATAGTCATTGCAATTCTAGGGAATTTATAACTGTTTAGGTTGTTAGGTTGTTAATAACACAAGTTAATCAGTGAAATGAACATGTGCCTTCACTTCCACCTAAACTTCAAAAAAAATAATCTTGAATAATTTTTAGGTTGAAAAAATTATTATTATTATTATTTATTTTATTTTACTTTTTGCTTTTTAGTGCTACTTTCATCATCAAAAAACCCAGATAACATTTCAAATATCCCATTTAAGTTAGAACCCTCTACACTCATAATGTGAAGAAGTTAAGTCATTTCATATATTGCTTTGACAATTTAAATGGATTTATGTTATAGCTTACCGTATTGTTTTATTTTTCCTCATACAAAGCAGTTTGTGGTTTAGATAAAATCAATATGGAGTACCCAGTTGTAAAGAAGCCTTATGCAAATTATTTAAGGAATGATAGCTACTGGCTTGTTTGGTCATAATTCATATTCATGTTCAACGTTGTGACATATTTACATTACATTATCCAGGAATAACCAAAGCTGCGTTCAACTAACCAAAGTATCCGTGTAAAAACACAGCGACACACAGAAGAATGACTGCATTTGCATTTACAACATTTCTCCAAAAAAGGTTCCTCTGTTGTGTCAGTGAGCTGTTTCTTCAGCTCTGCCTCCTCCTCTGAAGTTAGTTTCACGGCTTTCTTTTGCTCCAATCCGCAGAAGCACATGATCGCTTTCTTACAGAGGTCAAGTTCCTCCTTAAATTCTGTATAAAAGACATTTTCATTTCAAATTTACAAAAATAAAAACAGGATACAGTACCCTGGGTATCTACTTAAAAATGCATGTTTTTAAAGCTATGGTTTATGAAATATGAAATCTACAGTATGTGCACGTTACCTTCTACTTCCATTTCAATTTCTTCATAATTTATCAAGTCATCTGTTTCAATTTCCACTCTCTCTTCTGTACTGTTTCTCAGACTCCAGCACAATCAAGCAGCTGGTAAAAAAAACACAACACATAGTTAAAAATATATATTCATAATTTAGAAATAACTGCATAGAATGTCAAAGTCATGTTTTAACTTAAGTGTGTTTAATGTATGTCAAGCCAAAATTGAATGTTAAAGTTAGAAAGATAAAGGATATTAAAAGTTTATGTTTATTATCATGCTCAGTGACCTGACTATTATATAATTCCTCAAGTTCAGCCAAACTCTTCTCACAACTATATCATATTTGGGGACGCTCGCTTTGATTTTCATAGATTCTGATCATTTGATTTGAGCCACATTAAAGTTAGAGATGACGTGCTGGAATGTCTAAGAATGTCTATCAGTTTAGGAATTTCGCATTTTTTCTTTCACCTATGTCTGGATAAGCTCTTATGCAACAACACATTTGTTGCTGAAAAGAACCGCTTCTTTTAGTAGTTAGAGATTAGCCTATCCTAAGTTCAAAATTAGCCACTTACATGCTTGTCAACAATGGGTTTGGTCATTACAAATACTCCCACTATGAGCATACAGGAGACAGTAAACAGGATCATCCCAAAGTATAGATAGTGGACTCTACATATAATTGTGAGACAGTCACTTGGGTTAACACAGTTTCCTGTGCCATATATGAATTCTGCAATCATCCTGGATACTCATACTACCAAACCCACAGTGAGTCCATAAAATGCACCCTGAAAAAAACATCAAGGAATCAAGGATCAAGGAATCAAGGAATCTTTATTTTTCATCACATCACATGTGGTACATGAGGTGGGACGAAATTCTAATCCCCCGGTCCAGTTTACACCCTGATAGCAATTTTAAATAATGTAATAAAATAAAAGAATATAATAACTATGCGAGAAATAGGATTTGAGCTACACAAAATCTACAATATGGACACAGAATAACACAATATGGGACTTCGGACATAGCAGCATTGAGACACGGAATGCAAATATATAATACATTATAAATTATAAAGAACTATACGAGAAATGTGATTTGCCTCCACAGAATATACAATATAGTACTTCGGACATGGCAGCAATCAAAATTCGGAGTGCAAGTGACATATTAATTGACATTTTAAAGGGACATTTTAAAGTGAACATTAAAGTGAACCATTACAGCGACAATTTAAAGTGACATTTTGAAGTGTGATAGTAAAGTGAACAGTGCCGGTTAAATGAGAAAGTGTTTTTCAGTTCTGGTTGTCATTGCGTGTGTTTGAGAGTCTCACAGCTTCAGGAATGAAGCT